>SZWC01007343.1:62815-75868 GCA_023375785.1 Penium margaritaceum | reverse complement strand
AGCCGCTGATATCTTGTTAACCTTCATTTCACTTCCACACCCACCATCTCTCTTTCCAACAGCCACCATGTGGCGAGCAGCAGGCAGGTGCGGCAGCAGCAGGTAAGAAAGCAGCAGGTGTTAACACAACAGGTGGGAACAGAGCAGGGATGAACACAGCAGGTGGATACACATCAGGTGTGAACACAGCAGGTGTGAACACATGAGGTGTGAACACAGCAGGTGTGAACACATGAGGTGTGAACACAGCAGGTGCAAACACAGCAGGTGTGAGCACAGCAGGTGTGAGCACAGCAGGTGCAAGGACGGGTTCTGGTCAATGAAAGCACACCTTTGACGTTCTGCAGGACATGCACAAAAAAAATTGCAACTGCCGGACCAAAAAACCTTATGCCGGACCATAAAATCCTGAACCCTGGTCCAGAATGGGAAAACCCAGCGCAGTGCCGACAGACATGGCACCGGATCAGCAAACCTGGCACCAGATTGACAAAACAAGACACCAGATTGACAACACAAGACACCAGATTGNGCAGGACATGCACAAAAAAAATTGCAACTGCCGGACCAAAAAACCTTATGCCGGACCATAAAATCCTGAACCCTGGTCCAGAATGGGAAAACCCAGCGCAGTGCCGACAGACATGGCACCGGATCAGCAAACCTGGCACCAGATTGACAAAACAAGACACCAGATTGGCAAAACAAGACACCAGATTGACAAAACAAGACACCAGATTGACAACACAAGACACCAGACTGACAACACAAGACACCAGATTGACAACACAAAACATCAGATTGGCAAAACAAGACACCAGATTGACAACACAAGACACCAGATTGGCAAAACAAGACACCAGATTGGCAAAACACGACACCAGATTGGCAAAACACGACACCAGATTGGCAAGACATGGCACAAGATGTGCCAAACTAAGGGGCTCCAGACAAGAAATGCACGGGAATACTGTTAAGATGCTTTGCAAAGCGTCTTAACAATTTTAATGCACGGGAATATCTCTCCTCTGGAGACCCTCACATCAGCATAAGAGTCAGCTTCATGAGTAGTCGACTCGGGAACTGCACTGAAAGTGAGTGGGTGAATTGACGGAGGGGCTCCGAGTGACTGTGCGACTCTGGGAAAAGCTCTCGTTTGGAGCCCCTTAGGCCAGACATGGCACCGCATCAGCAAACCTGACGCTTGATTGGCAAACCTAGCACCGGATCTGGAAGGGCAGTTCGACATCAGGGCCCAGGTTACTCATGCAACTCGATTGGGCGGCCCATTTTTCTAATTCATCAACAGAGGGGCCTCAACGGCCTATCTCACCAACCGCAAGGCCCTGCCGGCCAATCTGCGCAATGACGGGGCCCTTCCACTGCATCCAAGTTGTCAGAATGGCGATTCGGCCAAGTTAAAGGTCAACTCTCGCTCTTCACCAACCAGCGCGACTCACCATAGAAATCCCCCCTTAGCTAGGCGACCGTTTAGCCTGGACCGCGTGGCCGCAGGCAAAGCCGACCCTTGCCCACCGTTACCGCATCTGGTCGAGTCGTTTCGAAGTCGGGTGTCCAGATAGACAATTAACAAGGAGTCGACGTTGTCCGCTGGCAACCAAATCGGTTCCGATCCGACTCGAAGTCGGAATCCGATGAATTACACCCAGAGCTTTGAACCCCGAAGGCAAACGCACCTCAAGCATTTCTATCTTCCACCCTTCTTCGAACTGACGTGCGGGCGGGCGAAACATTACACTCAAAGGATACTGATAAGCCAATAGACGTCCATCTTCTGACAGGATTGATGCAATGAAATTGTTGGATACGAATAGTCAGACGTTGAGATTGTCCCACTGTTCAGGCTCGCTATTTGACACTAGGGACAGTCTATTCGAGAGAAAGAAAGGGGTCCCACGGTATAGCTCGCAAATCGCACCCCACTTGTTCTGATGAGTCTCTTGCTAACTTCCGGTCATGGGGTTCTCCGCCTGCAAGACCCTTTTCAGCAATATGTTTGCCAGAAACGAAAATACGGTTGATTAACAAACTTCGTCTTTCGCGTTAGTTTGTTGAAGATTGGACAGGAAGGACCGACCGACCTGCCAACCCAGACAGCGTTCCGACTCCTTGGAACAGCGGGGAGTTCTTGACCGGTGTGAGAACCGGCAATGTGAGAACCGGCAATCTCGAGCCGGGAAGCTCGAAGTCGGGCCTTCCCGTTGGTCTCCACCGAATGCGGGCCCTGGGGCTGATGGATCCGGCAATCAAGGTCCTCGGGTTGAGACCTAACCTCAACCCGGGCTCTCAGGTCAATTTAACCGATCTGGAAACCTAGCACCAGATCTGGAAACCTAGCACCAGATCTGGGAACCTAGCACCAGAATGGTAGACCTGGCACTGCACCGACAGACCTAGGAACTCCCTACAAGCATTTTCCAGTCAAGATCCCAAATACCCACTTGCAGGCTACCCAACGCAACACTCATACTCCCACACAAAACCAGTGTGCCCAACTCAAAACAGTCACAGTCCGCCATCTGTGAGCGGTCAGGTGAATGGGGTGCCAAAATGACATGGGGAGGAGAGAAAACTAGACAACAGGAGGTGCAAGACGCCGATGCCGGGGATCGAACCCGGATCTCCCGCGTGACAGGCGGAGATACTGACCATTATACTACATCGACATGTCCACAACTGATGATTTGTATGAAAAAATTAAGCACAACTTTAAAGCAACTACAGTCGTATGAATCCGGCAAACATTACTTCAATACGGAAGTCGGCACGACAGCGGCGGAATTCCAAGCAAGAACATTCGGAACTGAGAGGATGGGGAGGTTGCACATAGGGCAGGGAAAGCTGCAGAGGGGAAGGGGAAGACCCAAGTAGCAGAAGCTGCAGCACAAGGACCCGGATTAGGACCTTCACGAGGACGGAGAGAGGAGAGTGGAGTGAAAGGGAAAGGAAAGCAAGGACGGTGGAGGCACAATTTCATGAAGCGGGACTTTACGCACGAGGAGATGGAGCAGGAACGTTGGCATCGGGTAACTAAAAGAATGTTGGTGTTACCATGGAGGGAAGGGAGAAGTGACTCACAGGACTGAGGTCTGCGTACGCGCGCGCTTCTTCTTCGGGGACGGAAGAATATGAACCGCGGAGGGAGAAGAACGGGAAAATGGAGATGACGAAGAAAGCGATTTAGAAGTAGGCTCGCCGTCTGGACACCGCCGCCTCGTCTGCTTCGTCGTCATGCACTCAACGTACCAGCCGATTCAAGATCACTCCTCTTCTCCCTTCATGGCGGACGCTCTACCTTTCCAAACGCACCTCGCCGGCTTTCTCCAGCCGGTCTGCCAGCGGTCGTCTTCTGCCCTGCTGCCGCGGTCGGCTTTCCTGAACTACTGTCGCAGTCCACTCTCGAGCCTTACTGTCGCGGACCACTCACCTTCCCTCCTGTTGCGTTCTATCATCCTGCTCTACTGTCGTGGTCCGATCTCCTTTCCTACTGTCGCGTTCTACTCCCGTCTTACCGTCGTGGTCCACTGGCCTCCCTACTGTCGCGTCCTACTCTCCTGCCCTACTGTCGGGGTCCACTCTCCTTCCCTTTTGTCGCGTTCTACTCTCGTGCCCTGGTGCCGCGGTCCATTTTCCTTTCCAACTGTTGCGCTTTACTCTCCTGCCCTACCGTCGCGGTCAACCCCACTCCTCTTCTGCAGTAGACTGCTCTTCTGCTCCACTCTAAGAGAGGGTGGCTCAACGGTCGCTGGTTCGAGAACAGATCTGCAACACAGAAAATACCTGTTCCCGGCTGAGGGCTGACTGTATCCTCGCGAATTTCCTCTCCATCTAAAAGTCCTGCTCTCTCGACCTTATGTCGCAGTCAAGCAGCCACAAGGATGAGTGAGAACACCGGATGAGAGAGAGAGAGAGAAAGAGGAGGGTCGTGCTAATCGGTGGACAACAAAGCAAGAGACCTTCTTTGAGATCGCCACCTCTCTCTTGTTTGATCTCGCCTCATCGGCTTCGTTGGTCTGCATGCTCGATCCACTCCCAGCAGGCAAACAGCCGGGCGGAAAAATCCAGACGCTGGACTGTGGGCTCAAGAGAAGATGACGCCGAGGGAGACGAGGCACCGCTGCTACGTTCTCCCGAGAGAAAATCAGTCTGCAAGTCAGTGAACCCCGTCTCCAGACTGTCCTCGCTTGCGCATCAGCCTCTCGCACCTCTTGTCTGTCATCGATGACGGCAAGAGCCATACGCCTTTTCCTCGATCTGCCGTGTCCTTTGCCTGTGCTGGATCCGTTCTTCTGTCGCTCCTACTGAATGCTCTATTCCCTCATGCGATCGGCCTTCCTGCTCATAGGAGCAGCTGCAGCGGCAGGGTTGCACCGCTGCCGACTTCGGCACCACGGGGCCAACCGGAACGTCGACGTGGAAGGGTGCTTCGGGTCCGATGGAATACCTCGTCCTAGAACCGACAGGGCGACGAACCTTCCATGGCAGCGTTGGCGACGAGCCTGCCTTCGTGACTCGCTCTCTCGCCCTCAAGTTCGTCCCGGCTCTCTCGTCCCTGTGAGCACTGCGTGGCTCCATCTGCGCCTCTGCAGTCACGCCTGGCACGGAGGGGCGGTAACTTTTCGTCCGCAAGGAGAAAAGCGAAGGGAAAAACAGAGCCGAACGCGACAAAATACGATCTTACTGGGCTACTTGCAGTGATCCACCTGGGTTTGTGATGACTAGTTTCGAGAACAAAGGATTTTTTCTTCCGCCAAATAAAGAAACAACCATCTCGCTGTTTTTGTTTTTCTCGAACGTTCATTCTGTACGGAAGTGCTACGTGGACCCTCTCCAGTGAAGCACGACAGAGCAGAAGAATCTCGAAGCCACCGGGCCTTCGAGACCTCGAAGATCCGTAGGCCACGCACAACAATCGCAAAACAATCGGACTGCTGTCGTCGAACTCATATTCAGTGACAATGTTTTCCCCATCTTTTTCATTCTTACCTGGACGGGGTCGATGGGTGATCAGGAAGGCCTATGGCCTAGGGACGGGTCTACCATTTCACTGCGGTTGTCCCAACCCTAGGACGCTGGAACTCCCGGTGATCCACGTCATAATTTCTGGCAGAGGGGGCTCGCGTTCGCGCGGCCCCTACCAAAAGGAAAGGCCTAAACGGGAAACAGGGGCCACGAGGTCTACTCACCACGTGGCAAATTTGTAAGGAGTCCTGCTCCTGTCTGTCACCATCAGCGCTTGCAGGGCTTGTTTTGTGTACATCAGGCCTCAGTGTTGTGTATATGGTTGGCTGCAACATCAGACTAGACAATCGAACAACACATGATGTGGCTGTGCTGCTCTGATGTAACCCATATTCTTAACCTCTCAACAGGAAATCCACTTCTTTATACACTCCTGTGAACATGAGCAAGTGTGTAGAGCACGCATAGTCAACAGTGAGGGAGAGTGAATGGTAGGCCTGCGTAAAGCTTGAGCCAACAATGCACCACCAAAACGCTTGGAACTGTGGAAATAGACAAAGCCATGGGTTCCCTTCCATATCATGATTACCACTTTCACCCCCTCTCCCCTAACCGTCCGAATGGAGTCATTAGTCCGAATGACTAATGACTAATGTATCAGTCATTATATATGCATATGTACATGTATATCTATATGTATATGTATATGTATATGTATATGTATATGTATATGTATATGTATATGTATATGTATATGTATATGTATATGTATATGTATATGTATATGTATGTGTATATGTATATGTATATGTATATGTATATATAAATTATGTTTAAAGATTTTGTATACGGGGGTGTGACCATATTCCCATTGATTTCCCGATAGATCCCCCATATCCATGTATCGCTCTGTAAGTACCCCATATCCATACATCGAGAATGTTTTGTCTCTCATACCACGTGTTCGCTCTTTTTTACCCCCATGTCCATTGTCATTTTAAAAAGAATGTAATGTCCACAATGTTTTAAGTTAACAACCATATGTCCACACCGAAGTGTACGCTGTCACTCACTCATTGTGAACGGAACCCAGCTGTATTGGCGGTTATGCGGTGCGCCTCCGACAGAAGGCAAATGCACCTGAGAACTATACGACAATGGTATAGGTGACCTCCTCTGAATACAGACAACGCCGATTGTGTCGACATGAGGTTGTTTGTGATCGCAAGACATACGGACAACATCCTTTTGGGGTGGATGGGGGGTTTGTATTGCATATGAAAGCACAATCTCGCGAGCTTCGATTCGAACCCGCTTGTACATGCCGTGAAACGACGCAATGGCTGGACTTCAATGCTGTGAACAGTCGATCAGGAAACTTTTGACGAACGCTGCTGACAAGCGTGATTGGTCGTTTCATTATGTATTGCTGACTATTGCGATTGGTCGTTTCATCGCCCACCGCCACGAACAAGACGCATTGCTGCGTACCCTTGCTGACTGCGTCAAAGGACGTCAGTTGAACGTTAAAACCCGCGGTTTTCACCGATGACTTTGCGGTTGTTCGCGTAACTTGCGCGATAGGGTCCCAATTGTCCACTTTGGACATGGNGAGGCTGCATGGCGCAACGTGAAGGCTGCTTGGGACGCCATGTATGACCATGACCTTCCTAATCCTCACGCCATGTGTTGGATTGTGGGTATGCGGGCTCCAACCAGCCGCCCAGTGTATGCAAAAAGTGATTGGCAGCCGTGGGTGCAGATGCATCCCATCACATTGTCGCGTATGTGACCCCATGGTTCCATTGTCATTAATCTTTTGCTTTTTACAACCGGATGCCCAAATGCGTTCACTGCCTAAGCGCCTTCTCAGCGTCCATCCGCAAGACATACTATGTTCATATGAGTACATGTTTGTTATTGCACATCTGTCTTCCATTTTCATCGGGTAACGTTGCACATGTACTGGTGCGTTCTGTTGGGTACATGTTTAATACATTTCTGGGTTTATTCATTACATCCCCACTGCACATATCACACAGATTACCAATGACTAGCACAACCAAGCCTTTTGAGATACATCATTGTGTCTATTACTTGCACATGAGGCATTGAAAATGTACATCCATTCTCGCGCTCCAGCGCATTTAGTGTGCACGGCCTCCGATGAATGGACCTGGCCGTCCACTGACCAACCATTGCTGGACCGTAGGTGGCAAAGAATGGATCCAGGCCATCATCTCATAGGCAGGACACAAGTTGTTTGTCATACAGCAACCATCAGGGTAGTAATCAACAAACTGCACATCGTCTTCCATGTCCGAGAACGTAGAGTCAGCGCCCTCTACATCGCAGTCCTCCATGTCATAGAAGACATCTTCNGATTGGTCGTTTCATCGCCCACCGCCACGAACAAGACGCATTGCTGCGTACCCTTGCTGACTGCGTCAAAGGACGTCAGTTGAACGTTAAAACCCGCGGTTTTCACCGATGACTTTGCGGTTGTTCGCGTAACTTGCGCGATAGGGTCCCAATTGTCCACTTTGGACATGGGCCGGATGTCCGTAGATCTGCCACTCCCTCCCATGCTCTACTGGGGTGACATCGAGCACAGTCGACGCGGACCATGGGGTGTGGACATTCCTGTTCCACCCAAACCAACATGTGACGAGGCTGAGGCTGCATGGCGCAACGTGAAGGCTGCTTGGGACGCCATGTATGACCATGACCTTCCTAATCCTCACGCCATGTGTTGGATTGTGGGTATGCGGGCTCCAACCAGCCGCCCAGTGTATGCAAAAAGTGATTGGCAGCCGTGGGTGCAGATGCATCCCATCACATTGTCGCGTATGTGACCCCATGGTTCCATTGTCATTAATCTTTTGCTTTTTACAACCGGATGCCCAAATGCGTTCACTGCCTAAGCGCCTTCTCAGCGTCCATCCGCAAGACATACTATGTTCATATGAGTACATGTTTGTTATTGCACATCTGTCTTCCATTTTCATCGGGTAACGTNTTAGTGTGCACGGCCTCCGATGAATGGACCTGGCCGTCCACTGACCAACCATTGCTGGACCGTAGGTGGCAAAGAATGGATCCAGGCCATCATCTCATAGGCAGGACACAAGTTGTTTGTCATACAGCAACCATCAGGGTAGTAATCAACAAACTGCACATCGTCTTCCATGTCCGAGAACGTAGAGTCAGCGCCCTCTACATCGCAGTCCTCCATGTCATAGAAGACATCTTCCTGCTCCTCCTCACACGCACTGTCTGCTTTTTGACACGCTCCATGTTGACAAGGACACATGTACATCTTCACAATGTGAACTGGCCTTGTTGTCCAATCCCTCCATGTCATGAGGATGTATGTCGCACCGGCTCCAGCCGGGAAAGAAGTCAACGAATCCATGGTTGTCTGTGCCGGTGTCCTAGTGCGAAGACTAAACTGAAGATGTGTTGAAGAGAATTAACCACAGGGCAATCCACGTCCTTTATACCTACATGTAACAGACTCGTTTCGTTCATTTCCTCCAGCGCAATTCCATGTTTTAATGTTGTGATTATGTGTACGGTTTGCACTCACTTAAGCAAGGGTTTAACACTTGTTCATTAGAGAACATGGATCATGGACAATTCTCTTCAACACTTGCAAAAACACTCTGGCTTTCATCATCCCATGACAAGCACCCTACCCCACATGCACTACCCCCCTAGTCTTGCTGGCCCTGCAACAGTCCTCATGGTCAAAACCTAGGCCCTCTGACAACCCATGTAGACCCAGTGGAGGAGNCCCACCCGTCCATGTCACAAGCTTGTTGCTGTTCACGAACTCTTCTTGCCTCCCACTCCCTGTGTTGCTACGGGTCAGTGAAGTGGTCGCCTTCCTCGGGCTCCTCATCATCCGAGTCACTCAGAACGTGCCGTTCAGGGTCGTAGATCTCTTCCTGCGCAGAGTCATAGCCTGCTGCCTCGGGGTCGTACTCAACGTCTTCAGTTGCACGACTCGCCGGTCCTGTTGTCCTTGTAGTTGCCGCAACGACTACAGAGGCTGCAGCAGTAACTCTGTTTGCTGTTTCACTGGTAGTCCTGCGCCCTGCCTGCCCTGCCCATCCCCAGCCTGCGCCAATCCCCGACACGCTGGTCCCTGGACTTTCGTCTGAAAGGAGGACAATGCTCTGTGATGTTGTGCCAGTAGCACGTGAACCAGCTGCGGTGTTGCTGGGTGTACCTGTGGCAGCATCAGCAACTTCTGCTGGAGCAGCTGCAACTTCTCTCTCTGTTTGGGTCTGAGCTAGAGGCCACCTACCAATGTAGGCCTCTGCCCTCACGGCATCTTCTGCGCGTTGTAGCCGGCGCTTTAGAGCATTGGATGCTGCCTCAGCTGCAGGAGCCACAGCAGGCTCGTTCGTACACTTTTTCTTTGTGTGTCCTTTATGGCCGCACTGGGGGCAGATGTAGTTTTTGCGCCGCTTGTCCTCGCAGTCCCACCGAGCACTCTTAGGCCGCCCTGTTCCACGTTTAGGTCTTGGCTGCTGCCACAGCACACCCTCCGGGACTTTGAGCGACGCTGGGTTGACGCCAGGCATGGCAAATTTGTAGGTGCGCCTGTATGCCATGTGTGCTAGACCAACGTTGCACAGTGCCTCGGCTTGCTTCCCATGGCCGATGACGAATGCGCATGCGTGCGCATAGGACTGCCCCCACTCCTTCCACGCACCGTAATTGCACGTCCGGTCTTGCACGTTCACCATACGCATTCTGTTGCTGGGCGCAGTCACGCTGCAACTGTGGGGCCCTTCCTGGACGACGTCGTAGTTGTGCGCAAGGACGCCGTTGTTCAGGAAGCGCTTTGCTGGTGTTGGGGCAAGTTGACCCTCGCTCGATTTACTGAGTTTGCGCTTGTCTGCAAGCAAGCGCTGCACCCATGTGTACAGAGACACAAATGAGTAGAAGGGAAACAGTTTCCTGCACTCAAGGATGCAGGCGTTCAAAGACTCCGCCGCGTTCGAGGTGGTGTGTCCACCATGGCCGAGTGGACAGTACAGTCGGACCCAGTGCTCCTTCCGGATGCCGCCCTCCCCGTCTGCTCCAAGGAGGTACTCTGCAGCGTCGGACGGCACGAAGCTGTTCTTCACACCTCCTCCATTCCACGGGTGCGAGAGCATGTGCCAGCCGCCAAAACCAATACCGAGCTTGCTTCCCGAACTTCTGCCTTATATTCTGCCGCAAGTGGTAGTAGCAGTAGGTGTGATGAGCCCCGGGCAGCTCCTCCGCCACGGCATTCAACAAACCTTTGTCACGGTCAGAAATGACAACCGTGCCCTTCTTTGTCGTTGTTGGATACGTGATCGCCAGCTGCTCCAAAAACCACTTCCAATTCTCTTCATGATCCCCCTACACCATGGCCCACACCATTGGCACAGCGTTGTCGTTGGCGTCGAAAAACTGACTGATGAGGAGCACCTGTTTGTGCCCATTATTGAGATGCGTGCCGTCCATCGTGAGGATTCGACGTGCATTCTGGAACCCGAGGACAGTAGCACCTGGGGCGACAAACACCCTTATGAACATGCCCTCCTTGGTCGCCTTCGCAACTGCATGCGTGTTCTGGTCCACACGCTTTAGCTGTAGACCACGTGACACAATTTGTAAAAAGGTCGAGGCATACATGGAAAAAATTCCTGCACTGAAAATGTAAATAATACGTACCTCTTCAGAATACAGTGGGAAAAGACTCCATGATAAGGCTTTGGGACTGATGATGTTTTCTTGCGCCTTACTCTTCGCCCGGTACATCGTGTTCTTGTCGACCGTTTTGCCTATGGCTTTGCGAACAACGGCTGCCAACGTGTTCACGTCAGCTGTGGGGTTTCGCTTAAGCGTCGACTCAATCTGCCGCGCCACCCACTTCACAGTCTTCGCCAGGTCTCCGCAACCAACACCCGGGACACACTTGTGTCAGTTGACAAACTCATCCACCACGACACAAGCGCAATTTGGCGCCACATGTGCACGGAGTTACCACGGGCAATATTTGTCCTTCAACTGCCTACACCGTGCAGTGAACCGCGTCTTCTCACTGCGCAGCCACCGAATAGTCATTCGGTTGGTGATGGCGTAGTCATCCACTCCTACATGTGCCTTAGCCATGTCATGGATTGACATCCCAGTGGGAAAAGTAGGCTCTACCTTTCTGCGCTTTGGGGCCAAACCAGACGCCTCATCGTCCGAGGACACTGCACCAGAAACATGGAGATGGCACGATTGAAGGGACAGATGGATAACCTTACATTCTTCACACTAGGGGAAAACGGGGCACAATTTTTACCATCAACATGATTCGGGCGAGACAGCCTCAGTGTGTCTCTTGCTTGTTCGGGCGAAATGAGGAGCACCTGAGCACGTTGCTCATGCTCAAAGTGGTCGTCGTACAAGAGGTTTTGGGTGGATAGGGTTTGGGGCAAGAGACCTGGCTAGTTGAGGTGCGGGCGTGAGAGACCACGACGTTGAAGGTTTAGAGGAGCGTCGTCTGACCTACGCGTATGGGACGCAGCCCACTGCAACTCGGCAGCCATCTTCGACGACCTGGGTACAATACATGTAAAACTGAAATTAAATGCACTAGATACCCAGGCTCACCGGGCTCAGAGGCGTCAGCAAGCGCGTTCATGGCGCGCGACAGCCATGCGTGGTGGGTGTCTGACGAGCATGACGGAGCCTTGGACCCTACTGTCGATAGCGGTCGAGAGTAGGGTCCAAAGCGGGACCACCGGACACCCTGGACAGGACGCTGGAAGGCGATAGTCTCCCCGCCAATCCTTCACGCGTCGTGTGCATCATAGACAAAATAGACATAGTGGCACGGTTTCATGGGGGTTTACCGTGCTTCCTCGTACATGCACGTTATCCGACCCGATGAGTCTCATTGTCCTACCTCGAGTCGGCGCAAGGAACGTCGCGAAAGTGACGACTTGTCAACGGTGGACAGGCTGGCGGCTACTGACGGCGACGGCGTGCTGGCTGACTTTGCGTGCTGTGGTTTACCGTTGGGAGTGCCGAATTGAAGGATGGGTTTCGTGAAAGGACGATTATCCCTTGGTGAATACTACTTATACAAACAGGAAGTCCGACAAGTTTTTTTTGCATAAATGTTAACCCCCCATAATACACTGGGCATAGGGAGGGGTTGCTGACATACTACGCCATGCACCCGATACTATTCGATAGTCTCAATTTTGGGCGACAAATGATCGCTCATCCCCTCCCGGCCGTTGAAGAACAACGGAGAGTCAACTTTTGCACATTCACCAACTTTCCTTTTTAGTGAATTATTATGTACCCCATTTCCACCTCCGTGAAAAAAGTACGCCATACCGGTATGGCGTACTTCTTTCGCCCGATGTGGATATGGCGCTGTTAACACCGCCTGCACCAGATATGGGGTTCTTTATTTTTAAGTACGTGGATATGGGGGACTTAAAATTCTGCATTTGGATATGGGAGGGTCCGCCCTTCGGGAATGTGGATATGCGAGCTATTTTGCCGTTTTGTATATGTATATTTATATATTTTGTGTATGTATATGTATATGTATATCTATATGTATATGTACATGTATATGTGTATGTTTATGCAACTGTATATGTATATGTATATGTATATGTAGATATAGATGTATATGTATTTGTATTTGTATATGTATATGTATATGTATATGTATATGTATATGTATATGTATATGTATATGTATATGTATATGTATATGTATATGTATATGTATATGTATATGTACACGTATACTTATATGAATAGTTGTTAATATAATACATGTATTGCAACTATATTATTGTACACAGAGATGTAAACATATACCAGAATTGTTGATTTCACTTAAGGCAAAACATTATGCCGCTTTTCAGTTTTGTGTTTCGGAGTATATTGTTGTTCGTTTTGCACATGAAACATGGAGTCATTTTCGAGGCTTCGCGTCATGTTAACTGAGCAATTAATGCATTAAGAGCGATGAGTCCTTTTTCGAGAGAGGTAGGTGAGCGTTTTGTCGAA
>SZWC01007343.1:38066-52764 GCA_023375785.1 Penium margaritaceum | reverse complement strand
ACACACCTTGGAATGCACTATACCACACACCTTGCAATACACTACATCACACATCTTGGAATGCACTACGTCACACACTTTGTGATGCACTACGTCACACACCTTGGGATGCACTACATGACACGCCTTGGAATGAGCTACGTCGAACACCTTGGAATGCACTATGTCATACACCTTGAAATGCACTATGTCACACACCTTGAAATGCACTTCGTCACACACCTTGGAATGCACTACGTCATACCCCATGGGATGCACTACGTTACACACCTTGGAATGCACTACGTTATACGCCTTGAAATGCACTATGTCACACACCTTGGGATGCACTACGTTACACACCGTGGGACACACTACATCACACACTTTTGGATGCACTATGTCACACAACTTGGAATGCTCTCTGTCACACACTTTGGAATGCACTACGTCATTAACCTTCAGATGTACTACGTTAACCACATTACGATGCACTACATCCTACACCTTGGGATGCACTACGTCACACACCTTGGAATGCACTACGTCACACACCTTTGAATGCACTACGTTACACACCTTGGGATGCACTACCTCACACACCTTGGGATGCACTACGTCATACACCTTGGGATATACTACGTCACACACCTTGGAATGCACTAAATCACACACCTGTGAATGCACTATGTCACACACCTTGGGATGCACTACGTCACACACTTGGGATGCACAAAATCACACACCTTGGAATGCACTACGTCACACACCTTGAAATGAACCTTGTCACAGTCCTTGGAATGCACTACGTTATACACCTTGGGATGCATTACGTCACAGACTTTGGGATGCACTACATCATACACCTAGCGATACACTACGTGACACACCTTAGGATGCACTCTGTCATACACCTTGGGATACAATACGTCATACACCTCGGGTTACACTAGGTCATACACCTAGCAATGCACTACGTCACACACCTTGAAATGCACCACATAACACACCTTGGAATGCACTACGTCACACACCTTGGAATGCACTATGTCACACACATTGGGGTGAACTACATCAAACACCTTGGGATGCACTACCTCACACACCTTGGGTTGCACCACATCATACACCTTGCGATGTATTACGTCACACACCTTGGGATGCACTACGTCACACACCTTGGAATGCACCACATCATACACCTTGCGATGTATTACGTCACACACCTTGGGATGCACTACGTCACACACCTGGGAATGCACTACGTCACACTCCGTGGAATGCACTACGTCAGACACCTTGGGATGCACTACGCCACACACCATGGAATACACTACGTCACACAAGTTAGATTACACGATGTCACACACCTTGCGATGCACTACGTCACACACCTTGAAATGCACTACGTCAAAAAATTTTGGGTAAAAAACGTCACATACCTTGAAATGCACTAGATCACACACCTTTGGATGCACATCACCATATACCTTGGGATGCACTACGTCACACACCTTGGGATGCATTACATTACACACCTTGGAATGCACTACGTCACACACCTTCAAATGCCCTACGTTGTACACGTTTGAAGGCACTATGTCACATATCTTGGAATGCAGTATGTCATGCACCTTGGGATGGACTACGTCATACAACTTGGAATGCATGAAGTCACACACCTTGGAATGCACTACATCACACACCTTGGAATACAATACGTCACACTCCTTGGGATGCACCATGACACACACCGTGGATTGCAGTACGTTACACACCTTGGAATGCACTACGTCCCACACCTTGCGATACACTATGTCAAACACCTTAGAAAACCCTACATCACACACCTTGGGGTGCACTTAGCTACACACTATGGAATGCTTTATGTCATACACTGTGGAATGCACTTCGTCACACACCTTGGAATGAACTACGTAACACTTCATGAAATACACGATGTCACACACCTTGGGATGCACTTTGTCACATACCTTTGGATGCACTGAGTCACAAACCTTCAAATGCACTATGTAACACATCGTGGAATGCACTACGTCTCACACCTTGGAATGCACTGCGTCACACACCTTGGAATGCACTGCGTCTCCCACCTTGCAATGCACTACGCCACACACCTTGGAATCGACTACGTCACACACTTCGAATGCAGTACGTCACATACCTTGAAATACACTACGTCACACACCTTGGAATGCACTTCGTTACAAACCTTGGAATGCACTGCATCACACTCCTTGGGATGCACTTTGTCACACACCTTGAAATGAACTACGTCACACACCTTGGTATGCACTATGTCACACACCTTGGAATTCAGTACGTCACACACCTTGGAATGCACTACATCACACACCTTGGAATGCACTACGTCACACACCTTGGAATGCACTTCGTTACAAACCTTGGAATGCACTGCATCACACTCCTTGGGATGCACTTTGTCACACACCTTGAAATGAACTACGTCACACACCTTGGTATGCACTATGTCACACACCTTGGAATTCAGTACGTCACACAACTTGGAATGCACTACATCACACACCTTGGAATGCACTAAGTCACACACCTTGGGATGCACTACCTCACACACCTTGGGATGCACTACGTCACACACCTTGGGATACACTACATCACACACCATGGAATGCACTATGTCACACACCTTGGAATGCAGTGCATCACACACCTTCGAATGCACTATGTCACACACCTTCAAATGCACTTTGTCACACACCTTGAAATTCACTTTGTCACACAATTTGGAATGCACTACATCAAACACCTGGGATGCACTACGTCACACACTCGGGATGGACTACGTCACAGACCTTGGAATGCACTATGTCACACACCTTGAAATGCACTACGTCACACACCTTGTCATGCACTATGTCACACACCTTGCAATGCACTACGTCACACACCTTGGAATGCACTACGACATTCACCTTGGGATGCACTTTGTCACACACCTTGGAATGCACTACCTTACATACCTTGCAATGCACTACGTTGCACACATTGGGATGTACTGTGTTATACACCTTGGGATACACTACGTCACACACCTTAGGATGCAGTATGTTACACACCTTGGAGTGCACTGCGTCACAGACCTTGGAATTCACTACGTCACACACCTTGGAATTCACTACGTCACACACCTTAGGATGCAGTATGTTACACACCTTGGAGTGCACTGCGTCACAGACCTTGGAATTCACTACGTCACACACCTTGGAATTCACTACGTCACACACCTTTGAATACACTACGTCACACACCTTGGGATACACTACCTCACACACCTTGGGATGCACTCCATCACACATTTGGGATACACTTTGTCACACACCTTGAAATGGACT
Organism: Penium margaritaceum; assembly: GCA_023375785.1. Classification (NCBI taxonomy): domain Eukaryota; kingdom Viridiplantae; phylum Streptophyta; class Zygnematophyceae; order Desmidiales; family Peniaceae; genus Penium; species Penium margaritaceum. The sequence goes on along the minus strand of SZWC01007343.1, from coordinate 49,390 downwards.
ACATCACACACCTTTGAATACACTACGTCACACACCTTGGGATACACTACCTCACACACCTTGGGATGCACTCCATCACACATTTGGGATACACTTTGTCACACACCTTGAAATGGACTACATCACACACCTTTGAATGTACTACATCAGACACCTTGGAATACAGTACATCACACATCTTGGAAAGCACTACGTCACACACCTTGGAATGCACTATATCACACACTTTGGGATGCACTCTATCACGCAACTTGGGATGTAATACGTCACACACCTTGGAATGTACTATGTCACACACCTTGGAATGCACTATATTACACACCTTGGGATGCACTACGTCATATGTATTTGGATGCACTACGTCACACACCTTGGGATGTACTACGTCATACACTTAGCGATGCACTACGTCACACACCTTGGGATGCACTATGTCACACACCTTGAAATACACTACGACACACACCTTGGAGTGCACTATGTCACACACCTTAGGATGCACTGTGTCAAACACCTTGGGATGCATTACGTCACACATTTTGGGATGCACTACGTCACACAACTTGGATTGTACTACGTTAGACACCTTGGAATGCACTACATCACACACTTTGGAATGCACTATGTCACACATCGTGGAATGCGCTATGTCACACCTTTGGATGCATTTTGTCAGACACCTTGGGATGCACTGTTTCAAATACTTTGGAATACACTATGTCACACACCTTAGAATGTACTCTCTCACACACCTTGGAATGTAATATGTCATAAACCTTGAGATGCACTACGTCATAAACCTTGGGATACACTACTTCACACACTGTTGGAAGCACTACGTCACATAGCTTGGTATGCACTACGTCATACGCCTTGGGATGCACTATATCACATACCTTGGGATGCACTATATCACTCACATTGGAATGCTCTATGTCACACATCTTGGAATACACTACATCACACAACTTGGAATGCACTAAATCACAAACCTTGGAATGCAATACGTCACACACCTTGAGATGCACTATGTCATACACCTTGGGATACACTACATCACATACCTTAAAATGCATTATGTCACACACCTTGGGATGCACTACGTCACACTTCTTGGAATAGACTAAATCATACACCTTTGGACCACTTTGTTACACACCTTGGGATGCACTTCTTCAGACATCTTGGGATGCATTATGTCACACACCTTGGGATGTAATAGGTCACATACCTTGGAATGCACTATGTCACACAACTTGCAATGTACTACGTCACACACCTTGGAATGCACTACATCACACACCTTGGGATGCACTATTTCACACACCTTTAAATGCACTACGTCACACACCTTGGAATGCACCATGTCACATACCTTGAAATGCTCTGCGTCACAAACCATGAAATACACTGTGGCATACACATTGGAGTGCACTGTGTCACACACCTTGGAATGCACTGCGTCACACACCTTGGAATGCACTACGTTGCACACCTTGTGATGGACTAAGTCATTAACCTTGGGATGCACTACGTCACACACCTTTGAATACACTACGTCACACACCTTGAGATGCACTACCTCACACACCTTGGGATGCACTCCATCATACAAGCTGGGATGCACTACGTCATACACCTTGGAATGCACTACGTCACACACCTTGGAATGCAATATGTCACACACCTTGGAATGCAGTACGTCACACACCTTAGAATGCACTAAGTCACACACCTTGGCATGCACCATGTCACACACCTTGGGATGCACTATGTCACACACCTTGGGATGCACAACGTTACACACCTTGGAGGACACTATGTCACACACCTTGGAATGCACCATGTCAGAAACCTTGGGATGCACTACGTCACATTCCTTGGAACACACAACATAACATACCTTGGCATAGACTAAGTCACACACTATAAAACACCTTACGTCATACACCGAAGAATGCGTTACATAACACACACCTTGGAATACACTACGTCACATTCCTTTGAATGTACTGCGTCACACACCTTGGGATGCACTATGTCATACACTTGGGATGCACAACATCACACAACTTGGAATACACTACGTCACACACCTTGGGATGCACTATGTCATACACTTGGGATGCACAACATCACACAACTTGGAATACACTACGTCACACACCTTGGGATGCACTATGTCATACACTTGGGATGCACAACATCACACAACTTGGAATACACTACGTCACACACCTTGGGATGCACTATGTCATACACTTGGGATGCACAACATCACACAACTTGGAATACACTACGTCACACACCTTGGGATACATTACCTCACACACCTTTGGATGCACTATGTCACACACCTTGGGATGCACTACGTCATACACCTTGGAATGCACCACATCACACACCTTGGAATGCACTATGTCACACACCTTGGGATGCACTACGTCATACACTTGGGATGCACAACATCACACAACTTGGAATACACTACGTCACACACCTTGGGATGCACTACGATACACACCTTGGGATGCACTACGTCACACACTTTGGGATACACTATGTCATACACTTGGGATGCACAACATCACACAACTTGGAATACACTACGTCACACACCTTGGGATGCACTACGATACACACCTTGGGATGCACTACGTCACACACTTTGGGATACACTCTGTCATACACCTTAGGATGCACTCTGTCAAACACCTTGGGATGCAATACGTCATACACCTTGGGTTGCACTAGGGCAAAAACCTAGCAATGCACAACGTCACACACCTTGGAATGCAGCACATCACACACCTTGGAATGCACTACGTCACACACCTTGGAATGCACCATATCATACAACTTCATATGCACTATATCAAACACCTTGGGATGCACTACGTCACACACCTTTGGATGCACTATGTCACATACCTTGGAATGCAGTATGTTACACACCTTGGAATGCACTACGTCACACATCTTGGGATGCACTATGTCACACACCTTGGAATGCGCTACATCACACACCTTGAAATTCACTATGTCAAACACCTTAGAACGCACTATGTCACACACCTTGGAAAACAGAAAGTCACATACCTTGGGATGCACTCAATCACACACCTTGGACTATACTACATTACACACCCTGAAATGAACTACATCACACACCTTGGGATGCACTATGTCACACACCTTGGAATGTACTACGTCACACACATTGGAATGCAGTACATCACACACCTTGGAATGCACTACATCACACACCTTGGAATGCACTATGTCACACACCTTGGGATGCCCTACGTCTAAAACCTTGGAATGCGTTATGTCACAGACCTTGGAATGCACTATGTCACACACCTTGGAATGCACTACATCACACACCTTGGAATGCACTATGTCACACACCTTGGGATGCCCTACGTCTAAAACCTTGGAATGCGTTATGTCACAGACCTTGGAATGCACTATGTCTCATACCTTTGCACGCACTACGTCACACACCTTGGGGTGCACTAAGTCATAGACCTTGGAATGTACTACGACACACAGCTTGGAATGCACTATGTCAGAAACCTTGGATTACACCACATCACACACCTTAGAATGCATTTTGTCACTCAGTTTTAGATGCACTACGTTATACACCTTGGGATGCACCACGTCACACACCTTGCCATACATTATGTCACCTACCTTGCGGTGCACTACGTCACACACCTTGGAATGCACTACATCACAAACCTTGGTGTGCACTACGTCACAGTCCTTGAAGTTCACTCGATCACACACCTTGGGATGCACTACGCCATACACCTTTGGATGCACTATGTCACACACCTTGGGATGCATTAGATTACATGCCTTGGAATGCACTATGTCACACACCTTAGAATGCACGACTTCGTACACATTAGAGTGCACTATGTCACACATCTTGGAATGCACTATGTCATACACCTTAGGATGCACTATGTCACACATCTTGGAATGCACTAAGTCACTCACCATGGAATGCACTACATCACACACCTTGGAATACACTATGTCACACACCTTGGGATGCACTACGTCACACACCGTGAAATGCAATATGTCACACACCTCGGAATGCACTACGTCCCACACCTTATAGTACACTACGTCACACACCTTGGAATGCACCACATCACACCCCTTGGAATGCACCACATCACAAACCTTGAAATGCAACACGTAACACTTCTTGAGATGCACTATGTCATACACCGTGGGATGCATTACATCACACACCTGGGGATGTACAATGCCACAAACCTTGGAATTCACTACGTCTTGCACCTTGGAATGCACTACGTCACACACCTTGCAATGCAATAAGTCACACACCTTGGAATGCACTAAGTCACAAACCTTGGAATGTACTATGTGACACACCTTGGGATGCACTATGCAAAACATAGTGGAATGCACTACGTCACACACCTTCGAATGCACTACATCACACACCTTTGACTGCACAATGTCACAGATCTTGGAATGCACTACGCTACACACCTTGGAATCCACTACGCCACACAGGTTACGTCACATGCCTTGAAATACACTACGTCACACACCTTGGAATGCACTATGTTTCACACTTTGGAATTCAGTACGTCACATACCTTGGAATGCACTACATCACACACCTTGGAATGCAGTATGTTACACACCTTGGAATTCAGTAGGTCACATACCTTGGAATGCACTACGTGACACACCTTGGAATGCACTACGTCACACACCTTGGGATGCACTACCTCACACACCTTGGAATTCAGTAGGTCACATACCTTGGAATGCACTACGTGACACACCTTGGAATGCACTACGTCACACACCTTGGGATGCACTACCTCACACACCTTGGAATGCACTTTGGCACACACCTTGGAATGCAATACATCACACACCTTGGAATGTATTACGTCACACATATTTGAATGCACTTTGTCACACACCTTGGAATGCACTATGTCACACACTTTTGAATGCACTACATCATACACCTGGGATGCACTACGTCACACACCTTGGGATATACTACGTCACAGACCTTGGAATGCATTACTTCACACACTTTGAAGTGAACTACGTTAAACACCTTGGAATGCACTATGTCACACACCTAGGAATGTACTACGTCACACACATTGGAATGCAGTACATCACACACCTTGGAATGCACTACATCACACATCTTGGAATGCACTATGTCACACACCTTGGAATGCACTACGTCACACACCTAGGAATGTACTACGTCACACACATTGGAATGCAGTACATCACACACCTTGGAATGCACTACATCACACATCTTGGAATGCACTATGTCACACACCTTGGGATGCCCTACGTCTAAAACCTTGGAATGCATTATGTCACAGACCTTGGAATGCACTACGTGTCATACCTTTGCATGCACTACGTCCCACACCTTGGGGTGCACTAAGTCATAGACCTTGGATTGTACTACGACACACAGCTTGGAATGCACTATGTCAGACACCTTGGAATGCACTACATTGCACACCTTAGAATGCATTAAGTCACTCACTTTGGGATGCACTACGTAATACCACTTGGGATGCACCACGTCACACACCTTGCCATACATTATGTCACCTACCTTGGGGTGCACTACGTCACACACCTTGGAATGCACTACGTCACACTCCTTGGAATGAACTACATCCGACACCTTGGGATGCACTATGTCACAAACTTTGGAATGCACTACGTTACAAACCTTGGGGTGCACTGCGTCATAGTCCTTGAAGTGCACTAGATCACACACCTTGGGATGCACTACGCCATACACCTTTGGATGCACTATGTCACACACCTTGGGATGCATTACATTACACACCTTGGAATGCACTACGTCACACACCTTAGAATGCACGTCATCGTACGCCTTAGAGTGCACTATGTCACAAACCTTGGAATGCACTATGTCATACACGTTAGGATGCACTATGTCACACATCTTGGAATGCACTAAGTCACATACCATGGAATGCACTACATCACACACCTTGGAATACACAATGTCACACACCTTGGGATGCACTACGTCACACACCGTGGAATGCAATATGTCACACACCTCGGAATGCCCTACGTCCCACACCTTACAGTACACTATGTCACACACCTTGGAATGCACCACATCACACCCGTTGGAATGCACCACATCACACACCTTGAAATGCACTACGTAACACTTCTTGAGATGCACTATGTCATACACCTTGGGATGCACTACATCACACACCTTGGGATGTACTACGCCACAAACCTTGGAATTCACTACGTCTTGCACCTTGGAATGCACTACGTCAGACACCTTGGAATGCAATACGTCACACACCTTGGAATGCACTAAGTCACAAACCTTGGAATGTACTACGTGACACATCTTGGGATGCACTATGTAACACATCTTGGAATGCACTACGTCACACACCTTAGAATGCACTACATCATACACCTTTGACTGCACAAAATCAAATATCTTGGAATGCACTACGCCACACACCTTGGAATCCACTACGTCAGACAGGTCGAATTCACTATGTCAAATACCTTGAAATGCACTACGTCACACACCTTGGAATGCACTATGTTACACACTTTGGAATTCAGTACGTCACATGCCTTGGAATGCACTACGTCACACACCTTGGGATGCACTATGTAACACATCTTGGAATGCACTACGCCACACACCTTGGAATCCACTACGTCAGACAGGTCGAATTCACTATGTCAAATACCTTGAAATGCACTACGTCACACACCTTGGAATGCACTATGTTACACACTTTGGAATTCAGTAAGTCACATGCCTTGGAATGCACTACGTCACATACCTTGGAATGCACTACGTCACACACCTTGGAATGCACTATGTCAGTCACCTTGGAATGCACTATGTTACACACCTTGGAATGCACTACGTCACACACCTTGGGATGCACTACGTCACACACCTTGGAATGCACTATGGCACACACCTTGAAATGCAATACATCACACACCTTGGAATGCACTATGTCACACACTTTGGAATGCACGACATCAGACACCTGGGATGCACTACATCACACACCTTGGGATACACTACGTCACAAACCTTGGCATGCACTACTTCACACACTTTGAAGTGCACTATGTTAAACACATTGGAATGCACTATGTCACACACCTTGGAATGTACTACGTCACTGACCTTGGAATGCACTACGTTATACACCTTGGGATGCACTATGTCCCACACCTTGGCATGCACTAAGTCACACACCTTGGGATGCACTACCTCACACACCTCGGGATGTATTGTGTTGTATACCTTGGAATACACTACGTCACACACCTTGGGATGCACTACGTCACACACCTTGGAGTGTACTATGTCACACAACTTGGAATGCACTTCGTCACACACTTTGGGATACACTATGTCACACACCTTACGATGGACTACGTCACACACCTTAGGATGGACTATGTTACACATCTTGGAATTCACTACGTCACACACCTTGGAATGCACTACGTCACACACCTTTGAATACACTAAGTCACACACCTTGAGATGCACTACCTCACACACCTTGGGTTGCACTCCATCACACACGTTGGGATGTACTATGTCACACACGTTGGAATGCACTGCGTCACACACCTTGCAATGTACTACATCACACTCCTTTGAATGCACTATGTCACACACTTTGGAATGTACTACGTCACATACCTTTAAATGCACTACGTCACACACCTTGGAATGCAATACATCACACACCTGGGAATGCACTACGTCACACATCTTGGGATGCACTACGCCACAGAGCTTGGGATGCACTATGTCACGCACCTTGGGATGCAATACATAAAACACATTAGAATGTACTACATCACACACCTTGGAATGCACTATGTCGTACACCTTGGGATACACTATGTCATATTTCTTGGGATGCACTANACTACGTCACACACCTTCAGATGCACTATGTCACATACCTTGGAATGCCCTACATTACACACCTTGGAATGCACTACGTTACACACCTTGGAGTGCACAATGTCACACACCTTAGGATGCAATACGTCAAACACCTTGAGATGCACTATGTTACACAACTTGGATTGTACTCAGTTACACATCTTGGAATACACTACGTCACACACTTTGGAATGCACTTCCTCACACATCGTAGAATGCGCTACGTCACACACCTTGGGATGCACTTTGTCAGACACCTTGGGATGTACTACGTCATACACCTTGGAATGCACTACGTCATACATCTTGGGATGCACTATTTCACACACCTTGGGATGCATTACGTCACACACCTTGGGACAAACTACGTCATACACCTCGGAATGCACTATGTCACAGACTGTGGAATACACTCTCTCACACACATTTGAATGCACTCTCTCACACACCTTGGAACACACTACATCATACACCTTGGGATGCACAACTTCACACACCTTTGGAAGCATTATGACACACACCTTGAGATGCACTACGTCACACGCCTTGGAATGCACTAGGTCACACACTTTGGAATGCACTATGTCCCAGATCTAGGAATGCACTACGTCACACAACTTGCAATACACTACATCACAAACCTTAGAATACACTATGTCACACACCTTGAGATGCACTACATCATACACCTTGGGATGCACTACGTCACACAACTTAGAATGCACTATGTCACACACCTTGGGATGCACTACGTCACACACGTTGGGATGCACTATGTCACACACCTTGGGATGCACTATGTCACACTCCTTGGAATAGACTAAATCACATTTTTTTGGATGCACTACGTTACACAACTTGGGATGCACTTTGTCACACACCTTGGGATGCATGACGTCACACACCTAGGGATGCACTACTTCACACACCTTGGGATACCCTAGGTCACACACCTTGGAATGCACTACGTCACACAACTTGGAATACACTAAGTCACACACCTTGGAATGCACTACGGCACACACCTTGGAATGCACTACGTCACACACCTTGGGATACACTATGTCACACACCTTCAAATGCACTATGTCACACACCTTGGAATGCACTACGGCACACACCTTGGAATGCACTACGTCACACACCTTGGGATACACTATGTCACACACCTTCAAATGCACTATGTCACACACCTTGGAATGCACTACATCACACACTTTGGAATGCACTACGCCACACACCTTGGAATGCACTACGTCACACACCTTGGGATGCACTACGTCACACACCATGAAATACACTGTGTCACACACCTTGGAATGCACTACGCCACACACCTTGGAATGCACTACGTCACACACCTTGGGATGCACTACGTCACACACCATGAAATACACTGTGTCACACACCTTGGAATGCACTATGTCACACACCATGGAATGCACTACGTCACACACCTTGGAAGGCACTACGTCATACACCTTGGAATGCACTATGTCACACACCTTGGAATGTACTACGTCACACACCTTGGAATGCAATACGTCAGACTACTTGGGATGCACTTTGTCACACACCTTGAAGTGCAATATGTCACACACAGTGAAATACACTACGTCACACACCTTGGGATGCACTCTCTCACACACCCTGTGATGGACTAAGTCACACACCTTGGGATACACTACGTCACACACGTTGGAATGCACTATGTCATACACCTTGGAATGTACTATGTCACACACTTTTGAATGCATTACATCACACATCTTGAGATGCACAACCTCACACACCTTGGGATGCACTCTATCATACATGTTGGGATGCACCATGTCACACACCTTGGAATGCACTACATCACATACCTTTGAAGGCAGTACATCACACACCTTAGAATGGACTATGTCACACACCTTGGAATACAATACGTCACACACCTTGGAATGAACTACATCAAACACCTTGGGATACACTATGTCACACACCTTGGGATGTACTATGTCACACACCTTGGAATGCACTAAGTCACACACATTGGAGGGCACTACGTCACACACCTTTGAATGCACCATGTCAGACACCTTGGGATGTACTACATCATATACCTTGGGATGCACTATGTCATACACCTTGGGATGCACTACGTCATTTACTTTGGGATGTACTACGTCATACACCTAGCGATGCAATACGTAACACACCTTGAGATGAAGAAGGGTCACACACCTTGGAATACTTTACATCACACACCTTGGAATGCACAACCTCACAGACCTTGGAGTGCACTATGTCAAACACCTTAGGATGCACTACGTCAAACACCTTGGGATGCACTACGTTACATAACTTGGGATGCACTACGTCTCACACCTTGGATTCCAGTATGTTACACACTTTGGAATGCACTACGTCAAACATTTTGCAATGCACTACGTCACACACCTTGGGATGCACTTTGTCACACACTTTGAGATGCTCTACGTCATACAATTTGGAATGCACTATATCACACACCTTTGAATGCACTAAGTCACACACCTCGGAATGCACTATGTCACACACCTTGGAATGGACTACGTAACACATCTTGGGATGCACTACATCAAACACCTTGGTATACACTGTGTCACATACCTTGGGATGTACTACGTCACATACCTTGGAATGCACTACTTCACACACCTGGGAATGCACTACGTCACATAACTTGGTATGCACTTTGTCACACACCTTGAGATGCACTACATCAATCACCTTCGAATGCACTATGTCACACACCTGTGAATGCAATACATTTCACACCTTGGAATACAGTACGTCACACACCTTGGATTGCACTATGTAAATCACCTTGGGATTCTGTATGTCACACACCTTCGAATTCACTAAGTCACACACCTTGGATTTAACTATGTCACAAACCTTGGAATGCACTATGTCACACACATTGGAATGCACTTCGTCACACACCTTGGAATACACTACGTCACACACCTTGGAATGCACTCTGTCACACACCTTGGAATGCACTACGTCACTTGCCTTGGAATGCACTATGACACACACCTTGGGATACACTACGTCACACACCTTGGGATACACTATGTCACACAACTTGGAATGCACTACGTTATACACCTTGGGATGCACTACCTCAGACATGTTCGGATGCACTATGTCACACACCTTGGGATGCACTACGTCACACTCCTTGGAATGCATAAAATCACACACCTTTGGATGCACTACGTCACACACCTTGGGATGCACTACGTCACACACC
>SZWC01007343.1:15375-29514 GCA_023375785.1 Penium margaritaceum | reverse complement strand
ATTGACGGTGGGGAATGGGCGTCGATGGACATTGACGGTGGGGAATGGGAGACGACGGTTCTATTTGATCTTTCAAAGGGCTCCGTTGCAACCCCTTCGACATTTGGGGGCGGGGGGGAGGGGGGGGGGTTGTCGCATTGGTGTGGAAACGCTTTGTGTCTGGTTCTCCCACTTTTTTTCTCGCTTTTCTTTTTCTTGAGACAATGGTAGCCGTATGGCTTCCCACAGACCAGACTTCGGCCGAAAGACCGTCTACATCTTTATTCCGACTGTTCATTTTCTACGCTGAGAGAATCTTACGTCTGAATTCCAAAAAAGTGTTCGACGGACTGTCGAACAAACAAAGTTCGGCTGGCAGTCCCTTTTTTAATTTTTTATTACCAATTGCTTCCAGCTGTCGATTGATTACTATGAGAGAAACATTTGTCTATCTGTTATGAAATTTTTTGGACACTCGACCGAACAAAGGTCGGATGACAAGTCCATCGATCGTTTTTCGAAGATTTGTCTACTGTCTACGTTTTATTACGCTGAGAGACAGAGAGTTGCGTCTTCGAGAAGTTAGCACTAAAGAGCACCCCGTGTCTGAAGTTTCTAAATGGAGTGGTGCGCAAAGTGTGTTCTGCGTACAAACTTTCCGCTGTTTGGTCCAACCTCTGCCCCCTGCCTCATGCTGTGGAGCCGTCGTCCACAAACGAGGCCCGACACCTTCCCAGAATCCCCCACGAACCGGTCTTTGAGGCGCACGCCCCAGTCACCATCTTTTTCTTGGTCACAGACAGGAGATTTGGAGTCCTCTCCCGAGGAGGAGAAATTTCGAGGAAAGAAAATGCTGAACAGTTCTCTGTGTAGTTTTCCCAGGAAATTCAATGCTAGATGGAGGAAGGAGCGCCTTACGGCGTACGGCACACCTCAAGTACTAATACTAATGGTGCGAGTATTTATTTGTTTAAGATTCTTCGCAAAGAATCTTAAACAAATAAACACTGTGCCTCGGCTTTCCTTCTGTGGCTGCTTCAGGGTGAAAAACTGGCTATGTGTTGGATGCATGGATGAAGAACAGAAAATCATGAGCTGCTATTGGGATTCATCCCCCCCTCGCCCCCCTTCCCCAGCAGCTCATTCTCTTCATCTGCCCGGCTAGGATGTTATATGCGCAGCTCAGATAACATTGCCTAGAAATATTATCTTCCGATAGGGAGATGAAATTGCTGGGAGATGTTATCGCAATATCGCAGGTCCCTCTGGGACCCCTGAAAACGTAAATGAATGACCTTGCAGCGCAAGATTGAATCGTACGGCCGTTTTTTACGTTTTCTTCCATTTGTGGTGTAAAACATGCCCAAATGATACAAAAAAATTTTAAGCTTTGAATCCTCAGTTTTACTTTACATTCTGACCTGCGATTTTTGACACTTTTCTTGTCACTTTGACAGATTTCAAGGACACCCCCCACACTTAATGCAAAAACTTGAATGGACATGTTGAGAGATGATGAACAATTGGAAAACATGACATGTGCCACTCTGTGTGGCTTACTCTGTTCAGTCCACTTTGTACAGGTCACTCTACATGGGCCACTTAGTACAGATCACTCTTCCCCCCCCCAACCCCACCCCCCACCTTGAGCATAAAAAACTTCCAGTCAGATCCCTTCCAGCGCAAGTTTGAATCTTGCAGGCGTTTTTTACTCCACAACTTACGCCAGGGTCTTTTTTTTGTTTCGTTTTTAGGGCAATCATATGATAACGTTATTTCATTTTCATCATGATATTGTCTGCGATAAGATATCGCAGATACCACAATCAACTTTTTAGATAATGTCTCCCACCCACTCTATGAATGGCAGTGTCATTTGTAGCCAGTAGGAAAAAAAATCGATGGTGCTCGCGTGGCACTCGCTCGCTGTTGCAGGAGTTACTCGCACGAGTATTCGCCATGATCGTTGCCTGGTCTTGTACTCGCAATGGTACTCGCACAGAGCAAGTACCATCACAAGAAATTGCAGGAGTCATCTATCGTGCGGGAGTCATGCATGTGTGCATGCGATTGCAACCTCCAGCACATGGAAGCAACTCGAGGTGGCATCGATGTGCCTAAAAGGGTATTTTTTCATAAAAAATTGGAGGCACGAAGAGTGCCAACACCGTAGGTTGGAAGAGAGGGTTCGAGAGGACAAGAAAAAACTGGCCGCGTTCACCTCCTACCACCTGCAAGCAAGGGGTCTGCATGTCCTTGTGAGCTACTATCCTCATACGTGGAGTTTCCATGCCAATGACAATAAATGAGTGGACATATGCAGTGTCCATCATCACTGGACATATCCTGGCCGTGCTGGCACTGCCATCTGTCCAAGCTGATGTCCATGCACGTTAACCACATTCGAGGCTCCTCATGCCTTGGTAGAGGCGGCAGAGGATTGGCCTGATTTTTTTTTCTGCCATCTACCCTGCTCGCAATGCAAAGGCACCTCGCACTTGCAAAACTTATATGTTTTGGTCTCGAAGCAAGAAAGCGAGTGGCCAATTGGATAGTGTTTTTTTGCAAACCGAGCGACCAGGCTGCTTATTTGGATTCTCTTGCCAGCACAACCTGGAGCTCCGTCTGGCTTGGTGTGCTTTGAAGGCAGCCATGGAGTCATGAGGTCTTCCATGTTTCAATCTGCCACTTAGTGGCTAAGCGAGGCCTTCCAGGGCTTCGCTGTTAGAGGGAAAGATGCTGCCACGTAGGAACCATGCACTGCCAGAGTCAGTGCTGAACAAATCTGCACTGCAAGGGCCATCTTCATTGTTGACTGGCTGCCTCACGTCTCCAGATCTCAACCGACCCGTGAGCCGGCGTCTTACGGGCAACTTCCTCACACTATCACTTTCACGGCACACTCTACCAGTGCCCACAGTTTCCAAGAAGCCGGGCTTCTACTGTGGGTCGTGCGGAGCAACATTCAGCAGAACTTGCGACAGGATCCGCGTTCACTATAGTGAAGCAAGCGACAACATCATGGTATGTGAGCAACCCCCTCCCCTGGCACGCGATGTCCTTGGGCTTGAGCAGAAGCCTCGCCCTTCCCATGGATTTCAACTTGCAAGTGCTAAGCTTTATAATGGGCTCAGGACACAGTGGGGCACCAACGCTAAGCCCGTGAGCTGGGTGCGGCTGTAGGAGCAGTAGGAGAATGCTCGGCAGCTCAAAGCAGCTGGACTGGCAGCCGGCGATGATGACATTGGGTTGCTTGACATGGGACAGAAGCAGCTGCAGCAGCAGCATCACCAACACCAGCTCCAGCTGCAGGCACACCAGCAGCAGCAGCAGCAGCAGAAGCAGCAGCAGGTGCCTTCCTTCTTGTAGCATCACCCACAGCCGAATCCACAAGTTCTGGCCAGCATGCTGCAGACGAGCATGGTTACTCACTGCTCGACCGCGGAAAACCAGGCCTGCCAAATGGCCATCGTGAAGTTAATGGCGGGTGCCGGCCTCCCCATGTCCCTCTGTTGCAAGGGGCTGCTCCTGGAGGTCGTCCACACTGCACGCATGACCAATACCAGCTTTACACTGCCTGGCCGGTCCACCAGGGTAACTGGGATACTTCCCAAGCTGGACAAGCAGCTGGACTCCATGGATGCGAGCTTGAAGCAGGGCTGGGTCATCTATGGCATTAGCCTTGCGGTGGATCAGTAGGCAGATGTCCAGCATCGCCCCATCTACANGGCTGCTCCTGGAGGTCGTCCACACTGCACGCATGACCAATACCAGCTTTACACTGCCTGGCCGGTCCACCAGGGTAACTGGGATACTTCCCAAGCTGGACAAGCAGCTGGACTCCATGGATGCGAGCTTGAAGCAGGGCTGGGTCATCTATGGCATCAGCCTTGCGGTGGATCAGTAGGCAGATGTCCAGCATCGCCCCATCTACAGCGCGATGGCCATTAATGCCAAGGACAGCTGCCATCTGTTCAGCCGTGATGCGAGCAGATTTTTCCCCAAGGCGGACCACGTCTCCACCATGATTGAGGTTGCCATCTTGGAAGTCGGCACAAAGAACGTGATGTCCGTCATCTGTGACAACACCTCTGTGAACAAAAGGGCCTTCGAAAACCCGAAAGGAAGGTACCCGTCCATTCTGTGGCAAGGGTTTGTCGCTCACAACGTGTACTTGGTGATGAAAGACACCTGCAAGGTAGAATGGGGGGTTGGGGTGCTGGCAAGAGCAGAGCGTGTTGTCAATTATTTTTGCAACAATGACATGCCCCACACTTTGCTGAAGCAGGATTTTGGGGGCAGGGTGCTGGTGACAAGGTGTGACACCAGGTTTGCCTATGCCCACAGCATGCTGCAGCGGCTTGTTGACGTGCGGCCCTTCCTCTTGAAGCTGGTCACAAGTAGCACCTGGAACAGGATGGGTGCACAGAGGGATAGTACATTCAAGTAGCGCAAGAAGATGGTGCTCAAGATTGTGTGGCGGCATGTGTTCTGGCTGCAATCACGTCAAGTGTGTGACCTGTTTGTTCCTCTTGTGACAGTCCTCCGCATTGCAGACAGCCTTGGCGGACAGGCTGGGAATATCTACAAGGGCCTGCTAGATGCAACAGAGCAGCTGAAGGTGCTAGCCAAGACCAAGGGGCGCAGGCCTGCTTGGGTAGCAGTGCAACACGTGAAGGCATGCATGGAGCGCCTGAAGCTGCGGTGGACCAAGGACATGTCGTGTCCCTTGTACGCAACACATCATCGGGTGCATCCCGTGGCAATGAATTGGGCAGTTAATGTCAGGAAAATCCGCATGGTGCAGTCCCGACATTGGTGTGATCTTCTCTAGTGCTTCACGTCTTCTGTTTTTGGCAAATCTGAGACTGAGCATGAGCTTTTTGGTCGACAGTCAGTTTTGCGAAGGGAAAAACGGCATTTTGCGTTAATTTTTGTACATGGACAAGATCAAAGCATTTATAGGGCTAGTCATGAACACTCCAATGCACCAAACTTCCTGCGATTCGGCCAAACGTAGCCCAAGATACGCTTGCCAAAGCGCAGGTCTCACCCACCACATAAACACATAATGCCTCTATGGTCCGCACACGCCGTGGCGTTTTTCTTCACGTGCGAAGCACCTTTTCCAAGGCACAGATTTCATTTCATGTGATGCAGGGGGCCCTTGCACTATTCTGATGCACCTCTTCCATTTTTGGGTCGACTTTGGTGATGGGGTGTGACGCGGTTTGAAACCTGTCCGCGGACCTGCAGTCAGAATTCTGACTAAGTTCCCCACTAACAAAACATACCACTGAGTTTCGGACGCCGAGCCAAGATTTTTGCTAAGTCCCTGAGTAACAACCTGTATCACAGGATCCAGTGGATTATCCCCCGGACGCCTCGGCAGTCTTTCCAGAGAAAAATCTCCAGATGGACATTTGTTGCTTGGTCAGATCAATTATTCATCGGAAGTCGAGTCATGGCCGGCTTCCAGAGCTTCTGTGCACACCCCAACTTTGGAAGCTCATATCTGCCCTGATACTTGTTCGATTCTGGTGAAACAACTTCCACCGGATTCAACGACTCGTCAAATTTGAGGAAAAATCCTCTATTTTAGCATCCAAGCAATCCTCAAGCCACTAGATCCAACTGCATAGATTTTACTTTCTGGCGGCTCGTCGTCGCCTCCCGACGCCACACTTGGGCTTGTGGAGGGGCAAATTTTCAACATTCCCCCCCTTGCACCTGCCATTCTTGCTGCTCTTGCTTGCTCTCACTAATCTTCCGCTGCGCCCTCCAGCCCATTGTAGCTGGTCATCCCAAGCCCAGCCATGCTCATCACGTGCCAGTTCGCGGGTTGCACTTTGGTGAAGCAATCAGCAAGCATGTTGTGCGTGCTGCAGTGCTGCAGCACACGAATCCCTTTTTAACCATGCCCCGTGCATAGTGATAACGCAAGTCAATGTTCTTTTTCATCTTGTGCTGCGTTTGGTTGTTAGTTATCGAGATGGAGCCGTTGTTGTCCTCTTGTACCATTGTAGGCTCTTGCTGCGGCATGCCCAACTCCCCCAGCAACTTGTGGAGCCACACCGCGTCTTTGACTGCCTCGGCCAGCGTGATGTACTTAGCTTCCACTGTGGAGGTGGCAACGCAGTCCTGCTTCCTGCTGCATAACGAGACCGCTGCACCATCAAGAAGGAACACGTAGCTAGATATGGACTTTAGCACGTCCACATTGCCAGTGTAGTCTGCATCCGTGTAGCAGACCAGACATAAGGGATCTGCCCGCCCCTTGCCGTCGAACCTCAGACGTGCGTGGCGCGTCATCTATAAGTAGCGGAGGATGCGCTTTATCGCTTGCCAGTGTAGTGGCCGTGGATTGGCCATGTACCTACTCACTTTGTCCACCACGTAGGCCAGGTCCGGTCGAGTTGCCACCATGGCGTACATGAGGGTGCCAACCGCTGATTGGTAGTGCACCCCTACTATATCCTCCCGCTCTTCTTTTGTTTGCGCCGCCATCGCTGCACTTAGTTCACAGGTCGTGGAGACAGGAATGCAGACTGGTTTTCAGTCCTCTATACCGTACTGCTTAAGCACCTCGGCCACGTATTTGGCCTGTCCCAACTCAAGCGTGTGCACCCTTTGGTTCTGCGTAATGCTTACCCCGAGGTGGAACTTCAGCATGTCTGACATTTGGAACCTGCTACTCAGCTGCTCCTTCAGCTGCTTTAGGCTCGGCAAGTCTGAGGAGCAGAGGATTAGATCATCCATGTAGAGGGAAATGATCTGAGGAGGCTTCTTGCTACGTCGCACGTATACGCTGTTATGCATCTCACAACACTTGAAGCCGAGTTGTGCCATGAAGCTGTCCATCTGTTGGTACCAACATGAGGGCGATTGTTTTAGCCCGTACAAGGAATTCCACAAATTGCACACCTTGCCCTCCAGTGCCTCCACCCCGTCCAAAACCTCCATGTAGATTTCTTTGTCGATGATGCCATTGTGGAAGACCATCTTTATGTCCATCTCATGGAGCTCCGTATCCTTCGCAGCTGCCACTGCAAGGTTCGGGCGGATGTTTGTGAATTTGTGAACGTGGCAACGGGGACAAATGTATCATGGTAGTGCTCACCCTTATGCTGTGCATACCCCTTGGCCACAAGACGCGCCTTGTACTTGTCCACCACACCTTCTTTCGTGAACCTAGTCTTGAAGACCCACTTGGAGCCGATCACCTTGGTATCTTTCGGCCTATCAACCAGCACCCATGTGTCATTTTCAACAATGGACGCCAACTCCGATTTGATGGCGGCGTCCCACTGCTTCCCCTCAGGCTGTGCAAGCGCTTCTTGCATGGTCGTCGGCTCCGTTGATGCAGCCNATCAAGGGTCGGGCCTTGTTCGGGGATTTGGGAATCCACTAACGAATCCTGGGTGGAGAGGTGGAGGGGCTCGGGAAGTGGGGGAAAAAGTTACGAACGATTCAGTTCACATTCATTAGATGGCCAAAAAAATTCCTTCGTCTTGATTCCTGAAGAGTCGGGAAGTCGGAACTACTGTCGCCAACTGACGGCAGCACTGTCAAGCATGATACCTGCATGTGCCAGGTCCGTGACCTGGCACATGCACAAAACGTGCGAGTTAACTTCGCACTCTTGCCATGAACAAGTGGTGAGACTCGCACACAACGGCCAGGTCCTTGCATGCTCGTGCAGGAGTTGCGAGCGTGCGAAGACCTGGCTCATGCGCACTGAACACGTCAGAACACCGCACTGCCTGGAAGTTTGACTGGCACATTCACAAACATTGTGGGAGTCAGTCAGTTTTGGCATCGAGCCAGTCAGATGCCCCACCTGATTGAAAGGCTTGGCTTCTAGGTCACCAAGCGTGCCAGCTCACGAGGGAAATAAACAAAACAATCACGCAACTGATTGCTTCTTTGAAAAGGACGCGTGGCATATGAAGAGAGTGCCACATGTGATGCTTAATCTGTCTGGGATCCAAGCCTTCCATTTATGCATCCTTGTGTGGGGAGGAACATAACTCCGTCAGACGTCACCATCTTAGTGTGGAATGTGCAGTTTGGCTGTGAAGTTATCGTCTTGGCTACAGTCAAGACTGAGACCGCTGCAAGGGATTTGCCTAGATTCATAAAACCACCTGAACTTGCAAATATTGGATACGGATCTGCGAATCTGGATCCAAGGTTGGATCCAAAGTCGTGGATCCGAATCTAGCTTCAGATTCGCCAACCGGATTCGGTGTGCACCCTTACACTCCGGCAAAACATCGACCGGAGAGGCGGCATGTCGGGAGGATTTCTCTCCGACGCCCGATGCGAACTCCGTCAGGAGTGCGCGCTTTGGCACCCATGGTGCCTCCTCCAACGGATCCTTCCGCCTGATCTCCAGCCAAGCTGCATCGTCTGCAGAGTCCTCCGCGTTGGCTGCTACACCTGTTGCATCACCATGCTCCAACGCCGCATCCTTGACCTCCGCGTCTGCTGGCTCCTTCTTGTAGTCAAGGAGGTGGAACCATTCTCCCTGTTTTGGAGTGTTCCCGGCGCTCATGTCATTGCTGCTGTTGCTGAAGCTCTACTGCTTGTCGAACTCGACATCACGGATGTAGATGATCTCTTGCGTGCCCGAGTCCCAAAGCCGATACGCCTTTTACGCGCTCTTGTACCTGAGGAACAAGCACGGCTTTGCCCGCGGTTCTAGCTTGATGTCACGTCGTTGCACTGTCTACACTATTGCGTGTGCCTTACACCCGAACACCTTTAGGTGCAACACTTTTGGCTTGCACCCGCTCAAAAACTCCTCCGGCGTCTTCAAGCCACCCTTATCCTTCAGCACAACTGTTGGTATGAGGTTAATGGTATAGCTCGATGTACATATAGCCTTCACCCAAAACCCTCGCGGCAACCCAACATCCACAAGCACTGTCTGAACCATGTTTAGCAATGTCTAGTTTGTCCGCTCCACCACTCCGTTGGACTGTGGTGAGTATGGCATAGTGGGTTCCCACTCGATGCCCTGCGATTTCATCCACCCGCTGCAGCCCACGTACTCTCCGCCATGGTCGTTGCGTAGCGCTCTGACCTTCCGGCCAGTTTGCCTCTCCACCGCTGCAACATACTCCTTCAGCCGGTCCAGGACCTCGCCTTTCCGCTTCATGAAATACATGAAGAGCTTCCTACTGTAGTTATCGATGAAGGTGACGAAGTATCTCAGGCCGCTGTTTGATAACGTTTTGGATGGTTTGCACATGTCGCTGTGTACGACCTCCAGCACATCCTTTGCGCGAGCCGCATTCTCGTTGAACGTCTTGCACCGTGCCTTACCTAAAATGCAAGGCTCGCACATTTTGTGCGCTGTTGCATCTGCTGCCGCATCTGTTGCACCGTCAATGATGAGGCCGTGCACCATGTTGCGCCTCGCCATCTCCTTAATGGTTGCGGGCACCGATTACCCAAATCGTCGGTGCCAGAGCTCCAGATTAGCACTTCCTCCCTTGTCCATGTTGACGACGCGCTCCTACGAGTCTGCTGCATGTGATGTCGTGGGGATCACCTTGGTCTCCACGATGTAGAGACCGCCCTCGCGCTTCGCCTCTAGCACGACCTTGCCGTCACCGTCGACGCACATCATTGTGCCTTTCTTGCAGAAGAGAACCTTGTACCCCTTATCCGTCAAGCAACTGACTCTCAGAATGTCAGCTAGGCCGGGGACATGCTGCAGATCACGGATTGTGCACAACTCCTTCTTACGGCCCACCACGACTTCCACTTTTACGTCTCCTTGGCCGGCCGCCAGCTCAACTTTATCGCTCGCGACCACCATGGACTTGGAGGATTTTTCATAGGTGATGAACCCCACCTTCTTGACCTTGGTGTGCTCCTCGGACCCGGATCTAGGCACCGCCTGTTGGCCTTCTCGAGGAAGTGATTCTTGTTGCCGTTGAGGAGCGAACTGCCTTGATGTTTTTGCCGCCGTTCTTCACCTCGTCCAGGCACTTACGGGCCCCATGGCCCTCCTCGCAGCAGTTTNACCTTGGTGTGCTCCTCGGACCCGGATCTAGGCACCGCCTGTTGGCCTTCTCGAGGAAGTGATTCTTGTTGCCGTTGAGGAGCGAACTGCCTTGATGTTTTTGCCGCCGTTCTTCACCTCGTCCAGGCACTTAGGGGCCCCATGGCCCTCCTCGCATCAGTTTCGGCAGGCACCTTCCTTGTCACCGTCCTTTTCGCCGCTTCCTCTACCCCCGCTTCCGCCACTATGTGTTTTGGTGACGAGGGCCGATGAGGAAGACCAGGGCTCCCTGTAGCTCCTGCGATGTATCTCGTTCCAGAATGGGTTGGGAACAGTAGTTGTTAACCATTAAGTACAAAGAACTTCAACAAGTAGTTGCACAGTGTGGCTAGCCTGCACAGTGACCAACCAAAGGATGCATAAGTCAGTGACTGAGACCAAAGAAGTCAACTATGTGTGGACAACATTGACAACTCATAACACGAGTCACAAATTGTCCAAGGGAGAGACAATGGTTTGGGAACCCTATGTATCGACTAGAAGTGACAAAGAACTTCAATAAGCAGTGGCACGGTGTGGGTACTATGCACACCGAACAACCAAACTAGGCACATGTCACTGACCATGACCAAAGAATTTCAAGATGCGTGGTCAATGTTCACAATATATAACACGAGTCAAAAATGGTAAGAAGGGGAGACAATGGTTTTGGAGTATTAGGTTTCAACTAGCAAGGACAACGACCTTCAATAAGTAGTAGGACGGTGTGGCTNGTTGACAACTCATAATATGAGTCACAAATGGTCAGAGGGGGAAACGATGGTTTGGGAACACCATGTATCAACTAGCCAAATGCCCCAGCCGTCGGTGCCAGAGCTCCAGATCAACGCTTCCTCCCTTGGCCATGTTGACGACGCGCTCCTCCGAGTCTGCTGCATCCGATGCCGCAGGGACCACCTTGGTCTCCATGATGTAGAAACCGCCCTTGTGCTTCGCCTCCAGCACGACCTCGCTGTCGCTGTCGATGTGCACCACTGTGCCTTTCCTAAGGAAGAGCACCGCATACCCCTTGTCCGTCAAGCAGCTGACACTCAGGATGTCAGCCAGGCCGGGAACGTGTTGCACATCACGGATTGTGCACAGCTCCTTCTTACCACCCACCACGACTTCCACCTCCACGTCGCCTTGGCCGGCCACCGGCTCGAATTTGTCGTTCGTGAACACCATTGACTTGGAGGACTTCTCGTAGGTGACGAATCCCACCTACTCAACTTGGGTGTGCTCCTCGGCCCCGGAATCCAGGCACCGCCTGTTGGCCTTCTTGAGGAAGTGGTTTTTGTTGCCGTTGAGGAGCGACCTGCCTATTGCTGTTTTTGCCGCCGGTCTTCGCCTCCTCCGGGCACTCACGGCCCAATGGCCCTCCTTGCCGCAGTTGCGGCACACACCTTTCTTGGCGCCCTTCTTGTCGCCACCCTTTCCGCCAGTTCCTCGGCCCCCGCTTCTGCCACCACGCGTTTTGGTGACAAGGGCCGATGAGGAAGACGAGGACTCCCCGCAGCTCCGTCGCTACGCCTCGTTGCGGATGTACTCCGCGACCGCGCCATAGGTGAGCTTGTCCTCTGACCATCCTCTAAGGACAGTGATGAGTGGGCCCCAACTGTCAGGTAGGGCCATGAGGAGAGCCATCGCCTGCAGCTGTGTGTCGATCTTCCACCCCACGTCATTGCATTGAGAGGCAAGCGACTCGATTTGCTGTATGGCGGAGATGACATCATCTCCCTCCTCGATTCTCACCGTAAGGAGTCGCTTCATTGCGAATATTTTGTTCGCCAGCGACTTGGATTGGTGGAAAGCGCAGAGCTTTTGCCAAGCTTTGGCTGCTAGCTTAATAATGATGCGTGGATCCCAATCATCAGGTAGGGCCATGAGGAGGGCTACCGCCTATAGCTGTGTGTCGATCTTCCACCGCACATTGTTGCATTGTGAGGCGAGCGACTCGATCTGCTGCATGGCAAAGATGACATCATATCCCTCGTCAATTCTCACCATGAGGAGCCGTTTCATATCAAAGACTTTGTTCATGAGTGATTTGGATTGGTGGATGGCGTTTTTGCCAAGCTTTAGCTGCCAGCTTGCAGCCTTGGTAGTAGCCGCACTGTCACTCAGCTGCCCCGGACACAAGGAGAATGAGTGCCTTTGTGTTCTTCTTTTTAAAGGCCTGCTTCTCCGCGTCCGTAGCAGTCACCTCCACGAGTACGTCATTTCCCAATAAGACGTCAAGTAGGCCCTTATGCGCGAGGTGCAGTTCAAACTGCCTCTTCCATAGCCCAAAGCCTGGGCCACCTACATAATTCTGAATGGGCTGCGTCTCCTTCTGTGCCATTTGCATAGCTTCTACTCCAACAAGATCTCAGAACTTCATGGCGACGTCCAAGATGAAAATCCTGTGCGCTGCGGAAGATGTGAATGTTGGAGACGACCAGAACCGTGGGCCCATAACCCTTTTTCATGAAAATCCACGCAGTGCGGTCCTGACATTGGTGTGATCTTCTCCAATGGTTCACCTCTTCTATTTTTGGCGAATCTGAGACTTAGCGTGAGCTTTCTGGTTGCCTCACGCTATGTGAGCAGGCATTCAGAGACACTAAGTTCTCCAAAGGGAAAAAAACGGTGTTTGGTATTAGTTCTTGTACATGGAAAACATATGAAAAAGTATAGGGCTTGTTATGAGCTATCCAACGCACCAAGCAGCGTGCAATTCGGCCAAGCCTAGCCCAAGTTACAATTGTCGAAGCGCAGGTCTCACACACCACAGAAACACCTAACGCCTCAATGGTGCGCACACGCCGTGGCGCCTTTCTTCATGTACGAAGTACCTTTCTCAAGGGAGACATCCCATTGCGCGTGATGTAGGGGTCCCCTGCACTAGCTTGACACACCCCCCCCACCTTTGGGTCGAGTTTGGTGATGGGGTGTGACGCGGTTTGAAACCTATCCGTGGACCAGCAGTTAGAAATTTGACGAAGTCCTTGGCTAACAAAACGTACTACTGAGTTTCGGACGCTGAGCCAGGATTTTGGCTGTCCCTCAGTAACAACCTGCACTACAGGATCCGGTGGATTATCCACCAGACGCCTCGGCAGTCTTTCCGGAGCAAAATCTTCATATGGACATTTGTTACTCGGCCCGGTTGATTATTCACCGAAATTCGAGTCACGGCCGGCTCCCAGAGCCGATGCGCACACCCAAACTTTGGAAACTCATGTCTCCCTCAATACTTGTTCGATTCCAGTAAAGCAACATCCACCAGATTTAGAGACTTGTGAACTTTCAGGGGCAATTCTCCACTTTAGGATCCGAGCACTCCTCAAGCCACTAAATCCAACTGCAAGGATTTCCCTCTTTCTGGGGGCTTGTTGGCGCCTCCTGGCGCCGCACTTGGGCATGCGATGGGGCAGTTTTTAGATAGTGAAGTCACTTTGGTGCAGGTGTGGGCCCAGATGGTTGACGCCCTTGTACCTCTGAAGCACCAAAATGATCTACAGAAGGAGCTTGAGGCCTTCGAGCTTTGACGGATGACCGTGGAGGTGGTGCACATTGCCACCAAGGACCTCACCAACAAGGGCCATGAAGCCGTGGTGCGGGTTTTCGGTAGGATGCTCCATGCCTACGAGTGGGTATCGTTGGACTTGGCTCACATGGCCCACCTACATGCACTTGCAATCAAGCTGCTATCACAACCATGCTCAAGTTCTGACTGTAAGCGTATCTTCTCAACTCATTAGCTCATGCACACAGCATGCACCAACATGGTCCGTACGATGCTCCTGCTTGCTCTCACTCATCTTCCGTTGCACCCTCCAGTCCATCATAGCTGGTCATCCCTAGCCCGGCCACGCTCATTGGGTGCTGGTCCGCAGGTTGCACTTTTGTTAAGCAATCCGAAAGCATGTTGTGCATGCTACAGTGCTAGAGTACCACCTGCACCTTTTCAACCATGTCCCGTGCGTATTGATAATGCACATTGATGTGCTTCATCCTCCTGTGCTGTGTTGGGTTGTTGGTCAGCAAGATAGTGCCGATTTTGTCCTCTTGCACCACCATTGGCCCTTGGTGCACCATGCCCAGCTCCTCCATCAACCTAC
>SZWC01007342.1:105561-118061 GCA_023375785.1 Penium margaritaceum | reverse complement strand
CTCCCTTGCTTGCTTGTTGCAATTGTCGTGTCATCTTGGCCCATCGTCCCCCTCTCTTACCTCTTCCCCCCTTCTCCAGATATCTATACTACAACCCTCCCTTTCCACCTATGCCCTCCTCCATGGTTTTGGCCCCTCCACCTCGCGTTTTGCCACATTCCACCTTTCATCCAGGTCACATCCATGGTTGCCACTTCTTTCATCTGGAGCTTTTCCATGCCCTCAATGCATGTACTAATCATCGCTTTGTCACTGCACCTACATCTGCTGCCCGCGGCCCTGCAGTCATGTCAATTGCGCTCGTGTCCTTCCCTTCCTCCCTCCTTGATGAGTATGATCCTCTCATCCTTGCCAACACTCTTGCTCACCCCAAAATTTTTGCCTACAACGCAGCTTGCAGAGCTCGTTGCTCTGGTCAAGCATAGAGTGCTTGAACTTGATGACCTTTCTCCTGGTCGCATGGCGATCAAGGCCAAGTGGGTCTTACAAAAGAAGTATACCGCCT
Source organism: Penium margaritaceum (assembly GCA_023375785.1). Classification (NCBI taxonomy): domain Eukaryota; kingdom Viridiplantae; phylum Streptophyta; class Zygnematophyceae; order Desmidiales; family Peniaceae; genus Penium; species Penium margaritaceum. The sequence goes on along the minus strand of SZWC01007342.1, from coordinate 117,556 downwards.
CAAGTACTCTCAACTGGCACAAGGCTTGTCTCACTGACAAGGGCTACTCCTAGGTCCTGGGCATTGACTTTATTGGCACGTATTCCCCTGTTGGCAGGTTCAGGAAAAGTCACGTCATCATTTCTGTCACTACACAATTTCACTGGGAAATTCAGCAGATGGATGTGAATAATGCATTTCTGCACGGTCGTCTTTAAGAGGAGATGTACATGTTCTAGCACCCTAGCTCCTCTAATGGTAAAGGAGGGTTTGTCGACTTTGTCGACACACCCTCCTCGGTCAGCGACTAGTCTCCTCGTTGTTGGAACAGGGAACTCTTGTCCACCACTATCCATGGTGGTTTTCATACTAGTTAATCCATCACTTCTCTCTTCATTGGTGGAATAAATCTCATGCATGGCTTTGTTTTGATGTATGTGGATGACCTCCTTGTCACCTCTCCCTCCTCTTTTGTGATCTCGTACGCAGAGGGTCTCCTCTCCTTGGTGTATGGTATGAAGGAACTTGGCCTCACAACCATGTTGTTGGGGATGCAGATTGAGCGGCTCCATTGCTGTTTATTGGTCCATCAAGAGCGTTACATCCAGACCCTCGCCAACCGCTTCTCCTCCATTATCAAATTTTCTCCCCCCTTCCATGCTACCTCCTTGCCCATGCCACCAGGCACCTAGCTTGCTCTCAACATGGCCCATGAAACAAAGTTAAGTGCGTTGGAGTCCATCATTTCCTTCCTGTCCGTTGTCAATGCGCTCACGTACCGGGTTGATTTCACCCTTCTAGACATGGCCTATGATGTGAATGGCTTCACCCAATACACCCCTTAGCCTTGCACGGCTCACCTTCATGCGACCGTGTATATCCTATGCCATGTCCTCGGCTCTACTTGAGCCAACCTCTTCTCCCAAGACGGGTCTGGCGTGCCACTCTTTGAGGGGTATGCCAACAGTGACCATGTGCAATATTCGGATGCTCGTAGTTGTAGCAGCTTTGTCTTTCTCCTTCGGGCTACTGCTATTTCCTAGTGTAGCAGAAACTTGGGATGTGTCGCTCTTAGCACATGATAGGCTAAGTACATGCCCTTGGGCGGTGGTGCTGCGGAGGCAATGTGGCACCACCGCCTTCTTGGCGAGCATAGCCTTCCTATCTAGGCTATGCCCCTCTACACATAGTGAAAGTGGGTTGGCCATTGCCAGGAATGCTGGTTCTCTTCATCGCCACACCAAGCACATAAAAATTGAGCATCAATACGTGTAGTATATTGTGGTTATAACGGATGCCTCTCAGCACTTTATCTTTGTATAACATCAACTTGCTGACTTCCTTACTAAGGCTCTTCACCAGCATGCCTTCTCTTTGAGTATCACTGTTGTCTGTCTTCATAACCTTCCCCCGTTGCACTGAGGCTCTTCTTTCTTCCCCTTTGTCATTGCCTACGTTATTTGGTCCTCTGGTTGATGATGCATCTGTGTTCTTGAATCTGTCATGTATTTTTCCTTTGTGTTTTCATCTCTTGCAAGTTCTTTTGCACTTGCTGGCCTTTGCTGCCGGCTTGTTATCTCCCATTGGTATCTGCCCATTCCCCTCTTTTGTCTCCCCCCTTAGCCTCCCCCCATTTCATGCCCTTTGCACGTGCTTTGCTAGTTGTGTGCTTTTGGGCATTGGGGTGTGGGCCCTTGAATCTAACCTCTGGTGCTCCTCCTTTCCTCAAAGAACGCTTTTGGGTTGGCACTCCTGTCATGGTGCTTTGGACAGGGTGATCAGGACAGGGTGCTTTTCGATAGGTGCTCCTTGACGGGTGCTCCTTGGAGGGTGCTACCGATGCCTTCTTCTAATGGGGTACTCTTTGGTGGATGTTTTTGGACAGGTGCTACTGGATGGGTGCTCCTTCCAGTGTGCTTTGGTTGTGTTCTTTTTGAGGGGATCACCTACAGGGGGGCCACAATTGTGTACTTCCGATGAGATGCGTGCGCATAGGTGCTCCACCCAGTGATCCTACAGGTGGCCTTTTGTGATATTGGAAGTCCTATGGTGTGGTGTTCAAGGTTTTAGCTTAGGGCATCCACCGTCACTTGTGCTATCGTGTTAAAGTAGCAACATTTTCACTAACGTTGATATGTCCTTAACTCTGCTTGCATGAAATTCTTTTCATCCTAGTTGGAACGTCGTAGTACCCACACAAAATATGCATAGAGGTTCTCCATTTACTGTTGGTTTTCTACTTTTCCCTCAGGGCATTTTTGCACTTTGGGCCAGGCTTAATCTTCATGTGCCCTAAACATGCTTTGCATGTGTAAGAGGTACATTCCTCCACCTCAAATTATTCCTCCTGCTATCATGTAGTGCACCGACAGTGGTGCATTTCATATCCTACACTTCGATTTTGTACCGGACCGGCACGTATGCATTCTCATGTATTGACTATTTTGCGTGTGTTTATGCGGGTTTTACTCCCCCCATGCGTGGTTGTGGTCCGATTGGAACACGATCATAGTCGACCGGTCCGAGAAGCGATGCGTTAGGGGTCTTGCTCTGTTGCTCTTGCACTTTCACTCTACATTCCAAATCAATTTTATCACTCACATTGATCCAATCTTGCAAACAAGTCCTTGAATCTCCTCAATCCTCTCTAACAACTCTCGAGAGCTCCCCTTTCACGAGACATGAGAGCCGGTGTTCAGCCCTATGGCTAACTCCCAACGTTTCTCCCTCAAAAATTGAGAGCTCCACACTCTCAATTTTGGCTAAGTGTTGAACTGACACTCAGCCTTTACTGAGCCATCCGCTCCACCCGCTCTACTCGCTTGACTTGCTTTCCAAACTCAATTTCTCTTTGAGTCAACACCTAGACTTCAAGTATGCATCAACATTGTTCCCTCTATTATATTTACGTACTCAATACCATACTACCGCCTATTTTAAGATAGCCATTAACAAAGGAGTTTTTTTATACTTTGTTTCAAACAACTGGGACCGAGTTTCCACACATTGGCTACAAGGCCTCACGGTATTGTGTCTCTTAATCTCAGAAATGTTAAGGATTCTGGGCCAAACATGCATGCTAACGACAAAACTGAAGCAATCATGGGACTCTTTTGCTGGCATCTTCTTCTTTGAGAACTTCGTGGGGGCATGAATTGGAGCACTTATTTTCAAAACTCATTTTTGAAGGAATTTCTTCACACAGGCTACAAGGGAGGAACCTAATTATGCAAAAGGATGGAGCCCAAGGAGAATTGTTTTTCATCCAAACTTAGCCGCTAGTAGGGTAGTTGGGAAGTTTTCCACATAACATAATTGCTACTTTCAAGATATTCAATGTGGTAACTAAGTTGCTCCTTGCTCCATAGTTTCTACATGTTAACCATCCATGTGACGTGGGACATAACACTCTCATTGATTTTCCAAGGGTTTTTTGGGTGCTGTTTTTCTCTTTCGGGTATATATGAAGATATGCATGAACTTGGATCAACATGAAAAAGATAGAGTTAGACATTATTCTTTCATGTTCAATTCGTAAGTAGTTCTCTGTTTCTAAAAATTATGGAAAAGGAAATAAAGATGTGAAGTTTGTGTGTTTTGAAACATTTCTATGTGAGTTATACATTACAATTCGGTATAATTTTTGAAAACTCATACATTGAAAACAATTTCTCATGTAAAGTTCTAAAACAAGAACGTTTACGAAAGAAAGGAAGTTAATGAACCAAAGGCATTTGAATGACAGAAACTCAAAATTCTCTCAAAGAATAGAAATTCTTTAACTTTCTTCTTTGTCATGCACAAAATGACGGTTAAGATAAGAAAACAATTGTTCTTTGAATAAAAACATTAATTTTACTAATATTGAACCAATAATCTAATGCTTCTTATTTACTTCTTTCTTCTCATACATGCTTTGAAACAATGTTTGGAAGCACAATTTTCAATAGAGAAAACATTACGTAAAATGTTCATGTTAGCATGTTTTTCATGCTAGCATCAAACAAAGCATTTCATCCCCATTTCATCAAGCTTACGTGTGCCTACCAGTTTTATGAAATAATTGAATCACACTTATTCTAAATCCTAACATTTCATGGAATAATAGATTTAATGAAGTTTTCGGAAGTATAATGTGCCAAAAGTGATCTTACACGTACCTATTGAATCCAATTGCTTTTCTCCTTTTTCATGATTACAAAATGTTCACCTTTTCATGTTTTCACAACAGGTTGAATCGTGATACATCAGTTTATAACATGCTAATGTATAATAGACGTAACATGTATGAATATATGCCTTGTATATAACAATGTACATTATTAGTAATAAATATTCAAGAGATCCAGATTCAGTTTATAACCTTTTCCTTAGGTACATTCTTCAAAAATAATTATTGACTTTAACTTATTAAATGTTTTTAAAATGAATGCTAGTATTTAAAATTGTACAAATTAAATAAATTAAATCATTTATTTGGCCAGTTTACATTATCAAACTTCATGAATGAATGTTATTGTAATTCTAGTAGACTGAATTTAAAGATTTAACCACATGAATTCCATTTTTTGTTTCAGGTCTTCATTTGTTAGAAATGAAGTATTTGGAATGATGAAACTTTGATTATCCACCAGTTACGTGAGAATGCTTTTAAATCTTCAATGGATTTAGTTATTCGTGAATAAAAGTCAAAAATGAAATCCAAAAACTAAGACTTTGATCTATTTATTATTCCCCATCTTGAAAAATGCTTAAGCTATTGTTTCACCATTCATATTGATCATTTAGAAGTACCTATTTGATGGAAAAACACAAAACGTGGAAGTTAATTTCAAAACCTATTTTCCAATGAAAGGTCTGGAAACATCATCCAAGACTGAGGAAATTGATTTAGTTTGCGATCATTATATCAGTTTCTTTTAATGTGAGGGCAATATGGCCAACTACCCTCACCCCACAACATATCTTCTCGCATCTTCCTTTTGGTGGACTTCTTGACACACCAAGACGCATCTGGACTAATAAAGATGCATCTCGCATCTATGTCATCCATTCTCAAAGCCCCCCAACTTCTTGGCGGAGCTTCTCAAAACCGACCACTTATGATGTAACTCCACAAGTGTTGCTTGCAAAACCACCCAACAACCTCAAAAATGCCTTGTTTGTAACTCAACACTTGTATATACATATGTTTGATCATTTCAACACTTTTTATCCAAGTACACTTACCAGTGATTATAAAATGATCAAGTGTCCAAAATTTTAAATCATGTTCTGCCTTGCAACTTCTACCTGCTCACCATCTATGCTCCATTTGGTACATCACTTGGTATCAAAGCGTAGCGGTGCTAGAGATACATTTGACTATAATGCTCACCTGGAGGACTACCTTGTACAGGCCGTAAGTGCATCTTGCACATGAAGACATTGCAGACTTTGCGACTATGACATTAGGCGAGCAAGGCCTTTCGATGATCAGAAGAAAACTTTTGGCAATGACTTTGGTCATGGAGGAGCACAAAGTGCCCATGCATGAGAACCCTGAAGCAGCAACAAACGCCAGCGTGGCAGGCTTTGCGGCAGCAATATCAAATAATGTTTCCCTTACAACCAATCAAGTCATGGATCCCACAGCAAATTCAGCCGCCCACACGAATAGCCTCAACTTCAACAACAAGAGTGATTGGTGGAACCAGATAACATGCGTAGAACAATGAGGAACTGGCAAGCCGTATCTCCGCACTTGAGGGGATCAAAAACCATGTGGTCCAACAGCTGAGCGTTGCGATGCAGTCTCTTTACAACAGAGGCACATGGAAAGCAGTGCTCGACGAGAGGAACATCCAACTCTTGAACAAACCCAAAAATAATCTAGCCACACCCAAACCGTACCATCTTCCAAATTCTAAAGGACCAAGGGCTCACATGTGGTTGACCAGTTTTGAGATGTACTTCACCGCTGGTAAGGTCAACGACAAACAAAAAACGATTGACGTCACGGTCGCTCTTTTGCGTGGCACAACACAAAGTTGGTTCTTTCTCTCTTCACCAAATAAGAAGGCTTTTTTGGCTATGAATTGTTTTTGTGACTATTGAATATCAGGTCTACTTTGTGTGGGGTAGGTTTTTTACATTCAAAGTGCAAAAAATAGCTCTAAGAATTGGGATGAACTTTACTGTTTTTGTCATTCATTACATGTCAACCCAAAATCATGCACTCATAAACATTTGTACAACAAACTTCTCATACAACAGAAGGAACCAAGGGTTTTCTTACTTGAATTCATACAGGACCTTGGATTTTTCCTTTCATTTGGTAATACACAGAGGAAGGTGTGTACATGATACTTTGATGTTACTTGAAGCTTGACGCGAACAAATGAAGCATTGAGAATCTTTTTGGAAATTAATACTTCTTAATTGATTAGTTGAATTAGTACTCAACCTTCCTTTGTTCTGGATTTGGGACTGCCATCAATTGATCTAACATGAGATTAAGAGAGTGACACATTTTGTGTCAAAAACTAGACATAAATTTCAACATCATACATTTGGATATGTTCTTAGTCTTGGAATTGTGTGTGGGAAGTGGCGATTTCTTCCATAATGAAACCACAAACAGGGATATCCGTACGTTTTTCTATTGCTAGCAAGGTGTAAGGGGCAGATTTGGAGTTAGCTTGTGGCACATCCGTGAGTGTATGTCACATCCGATTCTAACAGGGTTTTGAAGGATCTAAAAGCTTCTATTACGTTGAACAAGGTTCCTTAACAATTGAAACAGCCTGATTTTCGAGAAAAAACAAGTTTTGCTAAAGATATTGTCGCCGTATCCAATTTTCAATTAATGTAAGACATTCGATGGAAGAGAACATATTCCCATATGAGTTCAAAAAAATGAATTACATCAAAAAATTGTTGTTTTTCCTTCAGAACGAAAATTCTATTCAATTATCCAAACATGTATTCATCCCAAAGTTGACGATATTCCTTTTGATTTGTCATCGCATGTTAGTTTGCACTCAAAATTGATGAAACATCAATAGGTTTTTAATTAAATTTTGGTTTCGTACCCCCACTAGCAATCTCGTAACTCTATTGTTGAATGTGACTGAATTTGTATGAGTCTTCCTATTGAAAACTTCATTAAAGACAACTATCATTCGGATATTTAAAGAACTAGAACTACACGCAAGTGACTAGTTTGGTCAAATCAACATATCAATGTGTGAACATTTATCGCAAAAATTTCTTTACACACTCTCAGGAATTTTGGCAAGGGGAGGGCATGCGATTCCTCCCACAACTACCCCCCATCTGAAGAATGTGGAAGTGTTTCAAGCAATTTTATGAGCTTGTGAACATCTTGACATGTGAAATTGACGTTTGAAATGTTTGTAAATGGTACAATTTGTTTGACTTGTTGTGTAGTGGTTGTCAATACGCTTTGACAATATGATAGCATACTTCCACGAGTGTACATTCCAAGTGTGGATCTCCTACTTCCCAAGTTCACTCACTTTTACATTCACAGTGTACACTCCTTGTCGAGGAGGTTTTTCACCCCTCTCGCCTTTCCGCACCCCACGCAGCTAGTAATGTCTAGCAAGGTTGTTGTTTGAGGTGAACATCAGCGTAGGTGTTGCATCATTCCAGAATCAAATAACTAGATAGTAATGGCTCTACAAACTTTCTGAGAGCTGATCGTTATCAACAACTCTTTTCATCAAAATTCTCATAGGGGAAATGATTACACCAGCCTGATTGTTTAAGAAAAAAAATCAAATTAAGTAGTGGGGGGATTTGTTCAAGCAGGAGGTGGGTAGAATCCAATCAATTTTAATAGAGGTGTTTGGAACGAATGACAAACAATTTCCATGTAGATACATTTCTATCTATGTGTGAGATGTTTTGCACTGTCTACAATAGATAACACTAGAGAGAAGGATATCGGTTTCTCTATCCATTCATGTTGCAGATATCAAACCGTCTCGATTGTAATGGATGTAGTTATTTGGGAAACAAATGATGATACATTACCAAACAAAAACATCAAGCAACATTTTTTAACATTCTCTCCCTTGGCTCTCCTTTGCAAGTCAAATAGAATAGTACAGACACAGCCTTGAGACACCATTTTTTTTCTATAAAGAAGCCGATCCACATTGAAAGAAACATCCATTTTGGTGTAGATGCCTTTCGAAGAAGTTTCTTGTCACCAGTTCATTGGTGGAAATTTTCACATTCCCTTCAAAAGGACGCTACGAAATGAACACAAACAATTTCCACGTACATTGCCATGTACACCCCTCCTCCCATCACTGCCCTCTCCCCCTTCCCTAGAATAACTCATTCATGCCTCATGCAAGGCTAATTCCTGGTGGCAAGGAACTGCCGCCGGCGCACATTACACTACCCATCATGACCGTGAAAGATCAATGGAGACTATTAAGAAAGCAGCTCTTCAATTCCAATCTTAATGAAGAACGTTCAATGCATTCGCAATTCATGTAAGAAAGAATGCAAAGCATGGTACTTGTTGCTCGAAATTTGACTCTAACATCAACTAAGAATACATGCAAAATGAATACTATTCGCAGCTACCATAAATACCTCGCGTGATGAAATATGTCAAATAAGAGAAGTAATGAAACATTGGAAAATGAGAAACACCAAAAGAGAATGTTTAGAATACAAATGTGGTCAACATAGTTTGTTTTAAAAACTTTGTACACAACTCATCAATAATACACCAAAAGAACTAAATCCTTACATCTTCTATGAAGCTTCTTAAGAGAAACCCTCTATGTAGTAATCTTAGATTATACAAGAGATGGATGATAAACTCAAACTCATTCTTCTAATCATCGCATATGCTTTTCTAGAAATTGTACTAATTGGTATTTCTTCCTCAATTTGTACTAACCCAAGGAAGTGAACCATGAGACATGTGTGCGATTTCATGATCACACATTGAACGAGCAATCAAGGTCATATGTTGAGCAAGTATTAGTTGAATTTTTAAGTAATCAAAAGCCGGCAGCTGCCGTGTGATGCTTTTTGTGACCGCACGTTAATGCCCCACACCTGTTTCAATTCACTGCATATGACTGCAAATCTAAGTCCTACGCCAATCCCGAGCCCTCCAACAGCGGGGACTGGGAGGGTCCCTCGATAAAAAGAATGAGTTTAGTCTCCCAAAACAATTTGGAAAGACAAAAAAACGTTTTAAAAGTAGTCAAAATTGAACGGATATCCCATGAAAGTACAAAGAGTCAAGGGTGGATGGGCCATTTTATTGTGTCGGCTATGGTGTCTTGCAAAGCCGCCTACTTTTGCTCAATAATGCGCCCCCCATGTTTCAAGCAGAGCACAATGGCATCTCCCAACTACATTTGTGTGCTTTGCCTTTTGGGCATTGCCTCATGGAATTTTTGCCTCATTCCCGGACAACCTCTCAAATTTGTCAAAGAAAACGACTCTTAGGTATCCTCTAGTGACTTTCTGTGTCCTGGGTGTCATTAAGATTTGGGCATCTCCCACGCCCTACGGTTGCAGGGCATGGAAGGTCTTTTTTCAATGGAGGAGTTTAGTCTCCTCAGCAATTTTGCACGGACAAGAAAATGTTTGTGGAAAGTGACCAGATATTTGGTGGAAATAGGAACAGTGAACAATAGATGGGGCCTTTTCCGGTGTCAATTATAGTGTTGCTCAAAACTGCCCACTTTAACTAAATAGCGCCCCCCATACTCAGAATAAAGTGCCACGCCATCTAATAACCAATCATTTTTGTTTCACATTTAGGGCATTGACTCATGGAATTTTCACCTCATTCCCAGGAAATGTCTTTACAATTGTAAAGAAAACGACTTTCAGGCAACCCTCCTGGTGAGATTTTGGTTTGTGGGTGTCTTTTAGGTTAGGGCACCTCCTAGGCCTTGCTGTAGCAAAGCCTGGGAGGTTTCCTTTCAACATATGGGAGTTGAGTATCTCGAATTTTTCTCCACATACAATAACAAACGTTTTTGTAGGGTTTGAGAGTGACCGGATATCCGGTGCAAGTACAAAGAGTCAATGGTAGATGGGCCATATCTTCGTGTCGGCATAAAGCTGCCCATACTGATTAAGGTGAATCTTGGTTGACCATGATTGTTATACCGCTGATCCCTTGACTTGCCAGCAATGTGACTTCCAACAGAAAAGGAAATGTTAATGATGGCTAGCAAGGTAGCAAAAAAAAGAAACATTGGTTGAGGCCGGAAACTTGTAGTGAAGAAAAATTCTCTGCCCAAAGCCCTGAGCAGGATGATGAGGCTGGATGCGAACTTTGTACCCGCCATCAATCAATGAGATATCATATTTGCAATTTGTTTCCATTGATTTTTTGGTTTTTAGTGAAAGCTGGAAAAAAAATCAACTCCACATCTCACAAAAAAGGGAGCTCACTCGATCACTGACATGTTTTCATCTTCGCTGTCCAGTTTAGGTATTCATGCCAGCCGAGTTCACGCAAACAAACTGGGTTCATCAGAATTCCTTCATGATTGGATGGCCAAGCTCGATTCAACCCTAGTAGGGCCGCTCCCGACTGGCCGTTTTCGTCATCTACAGGCCAGGGGCAAGCAACAAAGGGTAAAAGAGGTTCTTGATTTTTTTACCACTTTCTTTACAAATGTCAAAGTTTCGCTGACTCTGCACATGCCAAAGGAAGGCGCGATGTGACTTCTTTAACAACCCAATAGCCATGAGCAGAGGCTTGAAATGTTCAGCGAAGGAAAATTCTCCGCCGTGAGCCCTAAGTATGTTGATGTGGCTAGATGCAAACTCAATACTCGCCAGAGATCAATTACGGAGCAGTTTTGCAATTTTTTCTTTGCTTTTTAAGGTTTCCATTGAAATTCAACTCCAAAAGGGAGCTTTACTAAAAAGGGAGCTTGTTAATGACAGCCAAGCTCGACTCAACCCTTAAACACCCCCTCACTTGAGATGGACCATTTCCCGTCCGGATGTCTGCAATCTGCAGAAGAGGGGCAAGCAACAGGTTCTGAATTTTCTTGCATAGTTTCCTTAAAAATGTCGAAGTTTAGCTGACTCAATTCGTGTAGAAGGAAGGAGAGATGTGACTTCCTCAGCAAACCAATGGCCACCATCTGCAAGTTTCCAGCCTTAGCCATCATCTTAGCAGCGAAGACATACATGGGGCTGGCTGACCACAAGAAGAAGACAACGGGGTGGTTTAATGATCACAACATGGATGGGGTTACTCTATTTGGGTGTTCAAGAATCGATACCAGCGTGAGCGACTAAGGAATAGCGAGCCCCATTCATGTCTTTATGAGAGAAAATGTACTCGACGACGCAAACAGAGAAAAGGACACGAGACATTGAACGATTCGGCACCAGGAGAGAGGAAAAACGGCGAGGGAGGGGAACAGGAGGAGGTCACACGTGAGACAGTCCGCCAACTAGCACAGAAGCGATCGGTCAACAGAAAAGAGGAGAATTTGGCGGAAATGGTCCAAATAAACGCGAATTAAACTCGATAATCAAGCGATCTAAATCACTACCTTTAATAACGCCTTCATACGGAATCAAATCAGTTATGTAATTCAAATCAACATTATTTCAGGAAACATCATACACGACTTTCCATTACGAATCATAACTAAAAATATTATTTTTAATGATATATCCAAATACAAATTCATTTATTGATGGACTCTCTGTTGATTAAATTGTAACTTAAAATTCATGAGGTTTATGGTTGAGGGACATTTTTTCAACAAAAAAAGGTATCAAAACCAGAAAGTTGTAACATATCATCCCTTAAGACTCCTTAATAACTTATATGAATATGTTTACTACGTTTTTATAAGTATTCATAGAATAATATGTAAAAAACTATGTACATACATAAACATATGCAAATACATTTACATATACAAGACATATAAATATAAATATACATACATATACATATACATATACATATACATATACATATACATATACATAT
>SZWC01007342.1:80438-102590 GCA_023375785.1 Penium margaritaceum | reverse complement strand
CATACTCATACACATACACATACACATACACATACACATACACATACATATACATATACATATACATATACATATACATATACATATACATATACATATACATATACATATACATATACATATACATATACATATACATATACATATAAATTTACGTAAAATTGTATTTATTGATTTACATAAAACTTTGGATTCAAATTAAATTTTGTACGTACATGTACGTTAACAAGTATGACTCATATACATATACATATGCATATTACATGCGTATGTGTTTGCTTCCTTATAAAGATAATGTTACGGATACACATATATGATCATAAATATGAATGTGTACATAGAAAATACATGCACATACACGTATCAATTGACAATTTGTTGGTGCATTCGCTCCTGTTGTTTGATTTTCACCCCAAATGACAGATGACAGCTTTTGTCCTTAATTTGGGGTTATTAGATACATTATACACCGTTAAACTAGCAAGGTTTGACTCTCCCATGATGTGGAAGGTCAAACCCTCCGTCGTCGCTGTTTTCTTGACCACACGCGCGAGTCATCCACTCGCTTTGGCGCAGTCGTTAAATTCTGCCGGCCACCGTACTGTTCGGACTTCTCCGCTGCAAGAATCCGATGGGGTCCCTTAATCGATCGTCGATACGGCTAAGTCCTAAGTAACCCCATCGACGTCGCGGTTATTAAAGAATCCCGTTTTCTTCTTGTCCCGGTTAGGTAACCCCTTGTATGTCTTCGCTGTCATCTTACCCATCATCTGCAGGTCTCGAGCTTCAGCCATGGGTTGAGAACATCGACCATAAGATCATCGTGTCCGCTCTGGAATTCTCAACCCATACGTTACCTGTTCGCTACCTTGCCAGCCGTCATCCAAGTTCCGCGCTCTCCTGGCAGTCAGATTGCTGCCAATCGAGCGGTCAGTGGTTCAAAACCACGGTCATCAAAGATTGACTTTTCATCGTAAGGGAGGTTTTACGCGACGCGATAGTCGACACGTGAAAATGGCCCATCCACCGTTGACTCTTAGTATTTCCCCTACATATCCGGTAACTTTTGACTAATCCAGCAACTGTTTCTTGTAAATGCGAAACTTTTCAGGAGACAATACACACACTTCATTAAAAGGGAACCTCCAAGGCCCCCCTACCCCGGTACCTGGGAGGAGTTCGAACCTTAATGACAACTACAACCCGAAATGTCACAAGGAGGTTTACCCGAAAGTAGTTTTCTTTGACCATTCGAGAGATTTTCAGTGAGCGAAGTAGAAACAACATGAGTCAAAGCCCGATAGGAGAAATACAAACATTTAGTTGAAGGATGAAGTGGCACTTTGGGGGCAGTATGGGGGCGAAGCGGTAAATCGTCGTAGGACTGCGATTCGCAATCATATGATGTGAATCGAACAGGTGTCAAGCATGACGAGCGGTCGCAAAAAGCCCCGCACGGCAGCTGCCGGCCATTGATTGCTTACCGATTGACTTATTAGGGGTTGTTCAGATGCATTGAAGATGAAACTGTGATGTAAACATCGCGATGAAACCTTGGCTCGCTATTCCATCGAATTGACGTCATTTACGTACATTCGATTGCTTTCGTCGAAACCAGAACCAAACCTCGCAGCAACGAGACAGCTGTCTCGATCTAGCGCTCATAAATAGACTTCTCAGTGCGAATATTGAGAGTTTTCTTCATGCAAGGCTTTCCGAGCAGGACATATGTAAACTCGTGGCACGAAGTCTTGAAACTTAATCAAAATAGTGGTAAAAAATAGAACATCCCGTGCGACAGTCTCTCGCAATGGCATGATCGGAACGTCGATTGTATCAATATTTTCAAGCTCAGCTTCCTACACATCGCTCTGCGATCCAACATTCATGATCGAGAACGATTGACGTGAAGCATGGCATCACAAGCAAAAACAAGTCTCGAAAGTCCAAAATCACGATCACTTCTTGGTTTTGACGTTAGGTGAACAGTTGATCAATGGAAATGTTTTGACGATCGTGTGAAATCCTGCCTCGCTCGCGGTGGAAACGCTATTGACGGGGGCTGACGTCCCTTTTGTAGTTTAGCATTCACAGTACTACACAATCCATTTCCTCCATCGCGATACATTCATCTGCAATGCTACCACACACCCCCTTTCATGCTCAACATATCACATCAATTGCAAGTGCGATGCGTCAACTAAAATCAACAACTAAATTGATGGATGATTTACATAGCTCATGAATGTAAAACCTTTCAGTAAAATATCAACAAAGTATTTTCAAAGGTAAGAAGAATAAATAAGTTCATCATTATTCCCAGAACAAGTTAACACAGTTCAAACGTCAAACCTCCAGCCCAGGAAACACAAAACAGACGTTCAATCGTCATCAAAGTAATTCACATAATGTCTTGATAACTATTCAGGAGAGATAAAGAAAAACATCTCTTATGATGCTCAACAATCTGGTTTGAATGCCGAAAAAATCACTAAATGTATACATTAACGCGATTAATATGAGTAACAAATACAAGAACAGCTAAAACATAGGAGGTTTTAAAAAATGATCTAGGTGAATTATGTTCCTCAATCCGTGATCAAGTAACCAAAAAAGAAATTGACAAACCATCATTGAACCCGTGGGACGACTTCATTTATTCTCCAAGAAATGATGTTTCTTAAAGTATGTATAATAAATTTACAAAAATAGCTCAAGCATCTGTCAAAATAGAGAATTTATAAGTAAACGAAATTAAATTTTTTTATTTCATTTCATTCATTTCAATCACAAAGAAGGAAAGCCGTTGATAATTTTGAAAAATGTACAAACATTTACTGGACAATCGAAAAATCATCAATTAAAATTCATTTCTTATAAATGGAAATTTGAATATTCTAATAAAACGTAATGAAGTTGTTGAAATCAACTTAACAGCACTTTAACCACATAAATACATGAAATTTAATGATACTAACTGACCAAAGAAGAAACTCCATTATTCCATTATGTAAAAGTGAATAAAATAAATTCATGTGATATCTTAATGTGTGGTGATTGTATGAGATGATAAAACATGGGCATTCTTAACAACTCCTCCATGTTTTGAATGTACGTACAATTGCCTCTATGTCTTGCAAGAACCATACAAACCCCTAGAATTATTTATGTTTACGTCAAGGATTGCTTTCCGCCATCGTCTTTATAAAATTGGACTCCAATTACTTGATCACAATACAAGTAGTCGTTATGTCATTCACAAATGGAGCTGCCATTTATAAAGCTAGTGTTGAGATAAAACTGTTTCTTAAAGATGCTACAAATTTTTCTTTGGTGTGAGTAACCAGCTCCACCGTTGTATTTCGAGTGAAATGAAATTGAAGCTCAAACATTCAAGCAATATCTTGTACAAACCATTGATGATAGCTATAAAAGTCGGGACATGTAATGAAATTTTAAAGGGATGTAGGAATTTTCCAAACAAGAACGGCCTTTTCTTCATTGGGGTCAATCTTAAGATGTTTCTTAAGATAACACATTGCAAATAATCAATAGCAAAACAGTAACAAACTCCCACTTTGAGTTTTTTCTAAGATTGATGTCCGTTGCAATTCAAAAGGACGTTTATGAAATGTTCAACATGCTCTTCCAGTGCATAATGGCATAATAGGATGTCTTCAGAATAGAAAAAAGCATATTTGTCAAGGTATACAAAAACAAAATTTTCATGAACTAAATTTATGTAAACACAATTTTCCTACTACATAAAAAATGACGTTGAACTTAGACTGCCCATATTGGGTGAAACTACTGTCTTCTTCATGTCCTTATCAAGTAACAAATCTTATGCTAGTCCAAGTTTGGTTAGAATTTGGTGGAAATCCTCACTCTTTAGAGTTGGTCATAAATTTTCATCTCAAGATTACAACAAACAACATTTGTTAACGGAAGTGTCTTCTCATTCCTCGTAGACCATAAGATGCATCCATTTTCAGTCTATTTTTATACAAAGGCTTCAAATGCTCCATATAGTGACATGGCACGCCTAATAAATCCTTGAAAAGGAAAAAAAAGAACAAATTTCAACATATTCTATAGGTCAATCATTTTGTTCTAACACATTTAAGTCCCCTCAGCCACATGTCTACTGGCTCCAATCAAAATCATGTGATGCTTATCACTTCATGTAATTTGTATGAGATAGTTTTTGCAGGAATTTCCTTCAAAAGCCTCCTTGATTTGTGCAATATCCTCGTAAATGGTCAGAAATTTTGCACAATTCAAGTGCCATAAGAGTATTTATGTCGCTTCCACTACTCAAATCTCGATAACTTCCTCTACCTCGTCATGGGAATGTAACAATTACACATTGTTTGATAGATACTGAGTAGATCTTTTCAAAACAATTTGCATGAGGTTACAAAGATTGCAAATTATCCTTACTCCTTCCTCTTCTACTCCTTCTTATAACCACTATTGTATTTTGAATCGCTAGATTGAAGCATTTATGCTTACCACTATTACTGTTGAAATGAACACAAATACCACATTCTGAATGCTTTTTTTTTCATATAAGATTTCTAATGAAAAATATATTTAGTGTTTGGTCATTGAAATTTTCTTAAAACCTTTTTTTATCGAGTTCAATGTAATGTCAAATTGTGTGCAAATAAAGAGAATCTACAGTGTTTGTTTAGCCTTTCAACATAACATTTCCCATTTTTGATTTAATTTTCAACTTTGCATGCATTTGTTCATTATCACACTTTCAGAAGTTCCTCCATCTAGTAGCACAATACCATTTAACAACTTTTGCAACCCACGGTTGCAACCTTAAAGATATAACTCCTTTCTTGTCCTTGTCTTCCTTCTCTAACATTTGGACACTAGGGATCCTTGTTTATGGTGTTGAGATGAAAGATCAGTCAATAGTTGTTTAACCGGCTTCATAACTTATTCCTCGTCTACTACTCCCCTTTTCTATTATTTACCTTTTTTCTATTTCATCCTCTCTTAACATGCTTCTTCCACTTCAAACACTCATGCAAGAGATGACATGGTTTCCCACACCTTAAGCACTCGTTTAAGTCTCCATGATTTACAATTTCAATCTCCACAAGGGAAGAGGAATATTTTTTTTTAAATATCCCCCATTACGAACATTGAAGTTTTGGATTGTCACTCATTGAATTCGTTAATGAATTGTAGATTTTTTTGTTGATGTCGTTTTGAACTAGAATTCATTCAGCCTTGGGACCCTTAAAATTTGGCCTTGAGACATTTAAAAAAAAGATCCCAAGTCCACTTATTCATGAACTCAATATTGGTGAAGTTATCTTGTAATTGTTTCACATCGTGATTTAATGATCATCTCACGGCGATAGTGGAAGCAAGTTTCTAAGTTTCGAAAAGTGTTGCTTTTTGCTCTCGGTGAAAACATCTTCTCATGTGCACTATTTCTAAAGCTCTTTGATGTTGCTTATGTCTTGGATAAGATGGTTGATACATATACAAAGTTCAACACGGCTTCCCATATGCACCTCTTCAGTATCACACCAAAATTCACCCAAATGAGATTGACAAAGAGAGGGGTTCAAAAGACCACCGCTTCTATCACTTGATTGGCCGTCTGATTTTTGGAAGAGGCAACATCCACAATGAATAGTGCTTCTGCTTTTACTTAGCTTTCATGAAAATCATTGCAAATCGAGTGTACTAAAATGACATGGACTTGAGGTTAAGTCAAGTGGAGTCACTAAAATCAGGTGATACTAAGTTATGATTGACTACTTGAAAACCCTCTACAAATAAAAACACAATGTTAGAGAGTAACAAAGCATGTCCTCACAAGTATTCAAACTAGACCACCTATGACCAACCCTTTGATGCCATACTAAAAACTTGTGTGGATCATTTTAGAGAGGTAAGAATTCATTTTGAAAAATAAGAATTAGCAAAGGAGACAACCGTAAGTTTCCTCAAAGGTGTGAGGAATCTTTGTAGGATTTGGATTTGTCTACAATAACAATGGTCAGTTGCATGTGGCTTACACGTGACTTATGTTTATTTCTTCAGCATCTCATTTGATGTTTCATGTTTCCAATTAATCTAGGTATGGAAGCTTATTGCTCTTTTGATTGCACTGCAATACCAAATCATCATATCTTGACAAACTGGCTAGTAATCTCCTCTGAAAATACTTACTGATGGAGGAGGGGATGCCATATAATGTAAGGTCATTTTTGTTAAATAGACATACTAGTAAATTTGCAGTAATGATTATCTTCATAAAAACAAATTGAACCATTTTCCAGTACACGTCAAGCGACAAAAAATTGAATCAAATTATTCATGTGTGATCAACAAACTTATCGTGATGTCCATGGAAGTTATCGAAAATGGCTCTTCTGGTGCTAGAATGAGATTAGGCAAACTCAAGGGTTCGATTAATCACACCTTACAATGTCAGCACAAGTAGCATGTGATGTAGCAGTTTGCAACACTAGTTTTATCTTTTCTTAATGTTAGTAATTCACAATGTTTTGAGTGTATTCTCCTCATTAGAGTTTCAAGTAAGACTGGTGTCATCTCATTGTCTTCTTTGGTTTTTTTTATGTGGCACCACAACTCTTTTAGTATTGGAAGTGAAAAACATTTATTTCCTGTCACACTTTACAGTAGTTCATAGCCCTGTCAAAGGAATCACACGGGATATGGATCTTGTTCAATCTACAACATGAAAACTTAGCTTCTGGATCTTGTCACAATCTGGGAAGCTGTGTTCATTTTGTCTTTGAACGAGGGTACTCAAAATGTTTGTCAAATTTAAACTCAGAGATATGCATCCATCAAGTTTGATGGTGGCTCAAATCTATATGATTCATTACCTTTGTTGGGCATGGTGGTAGGTGCAAATGAGTCATTGTCAACACTCCTTGTAAAACCTTTATTTTTCAGAATATGGCATGTTGTTGCAATGTTCATTACTCCATATTTTTCAATACATCGTTCTTGTGATATCTTCGTGGCCTATTTTTTCACCATCACTAAGGCCTTGAAGGAAAATCACTCTGTTTTCTCTATCAGAAAATTTGGGTTCCATGGTGTCGTTTTGCTTTTTGATACACCAATCACAAAGGTGACACCAAGGTGATGTCATTTCTCTAAGGATTGACCGCTTCTTAATTCCACCAAGTTGTTTATCGAGAAAATTTCAAAAGAGAGGATTGCATTGTTGTGTAAGAGTGCACTAATCAATGAAATAGCTCAAAAAACCAAATATTATGTGGATTTTCCAAACATTGATGGACATCGACAAATCAACAACTTTTTCTATCATTCCTTCGGTGCATTGTTATCTTTCTAATACTGATGACATGGTCGAAAACATTGAAAAAAAACTATCCTAAGTCGCTCAGATTGTTCTAAAAAAAGAAATTATTTTCCTCCACTATGTGTCAGGACAATCAAGAACCATTGACAAAAAGGGCAGTACAATCAACAAGGTTCATTATAGCAAAGTTTTTCTTTGCAAGTGGATTACATTCTTGGATAGTTGTGAACTTGAAGTCCATGTGGAGAATTCACAATAACATCATCTTAATTTTGTACAGATGCCATATGGTGATATGTGCTTTGCATGTCAATTGCGGTGCATGCTCTTATTCGTTGAAGATTTTTAAAGGGTTGTTATGCTTGATAACAGTGTATTAGTTCTTCTAGGTAATTTCATTCAATGTAAAATTAGATTAAATGATTACACTTATTCATTTCATTTGAGAAAATGACCACACTTACATATGGTGACCTAGATGGGATGATGAACACCTGTATCAGTGTCTCATGTGTCATTAAGTTTCAGCTCTTGGTCTCAAATCAGATTAGTATCTATTATTGTTGGTCTACTCCCTTGCTTCTTTTTCTCTGGTGTATGATGCTTCATTGTTCTCGTAACTCTAAGGAAAAAAAATCAAGGACAACCTTGTCAAACTCCTCAGTGAATGGTGCAGATGCCTTTGGTACATGCCCTCAATTTTTGGGTTGTGTGACTGATGAGGTCGTTGATTTTATTTTATTAGATTAGGTTTTTGGCAGGTTCAACCACGACTAGCAGATATTTTCTCTTTCTCTTCCATATGTTTTGGTCACGTCAACTGATATCAGCAACGTGCATCATAATATTCCTCTTATGTTTCAGGCGTCTTTAGTGTGACCAGTAACTGCCATGGAATCTTTGGAGGTAGGTTTCTTTGGCTATCATTAACATGAATGGAGGATATGCCAATCATTGAGCCTACTTGAATATGTTTCACATGTAATTCAGCTTATCCAAGTACCATTTTATGGACACTCTTTGTAGAATCATGTCAAAGAGTATGTATAACATTTTTTTATTATTCATCAAAGTCTGCAATTTTAAAAAAATGAAAATTCGTCCATTGATTTTTTTTCCTTGTAGAACCCCTGGTTTTGTCGTCAAATCCCATTTCCAAACTCATCTATTTGTGATAAAAGTGTGAGCAGCCATCCATCCATTAGTTTTGGTCCTTTGATTTCTTCTTTAGTAACTCCTTTGTTGCACTCATAGTAGTATTATTATTTTTTTGGCCTTATACCCTTTGTTAAACTTTTCACGCTTAAGTACCATCTAGCATGGTATGACACATTGACATTTGCGTTTTGTGGGTGCAAGAGTTTCCAAATAAGAGATAAATGTTCCATATTTTCATTCAATTTTCCATAAGTTATACTTTCCCCCCCTCTATTGCTTTGATGATGCCTGTTATGATGGTATGCCATACGATTCATTATGTAACAAGCATGAGGGACTGATCCTGGTGGTAGAACGTGTTCATCTTCATTGGAGTGGAGGAAATCATTGTCTGCAATTATCTTTGGATCTCCATTGCATTACTGTATCGAAAAGTTATACTTTATTCAAGAAGATCATCTAGTTATTCAAGTAATACATTCTGGCTTGTCACATTGTAAAGTCTCACCAAAGTTCCCTCATGAGGGTGTTTTTGTGGAAACGTAGTCCTTTTGGGTTGATGTTATCTTAGTGATAATTTCACAAAATCACCTTTACCATGTTCAAATGCTTTTGCAGTCACTTAAGCATGTACCATACGTCAAATCTCTGGTTCACTACAAATTTGCTTGAGCAATCTGCACAAATTCGGTTTTTTCCTCCGGCTCAGTTCATGAATCTTGCCCCATTGTGTTAACTTAATCAAGAGGTAGAGAGCTTGCGGTTGATAATGTGAGAGTGACAGTATGAGCCAGTGATCATGGTTCAATGGTTTTCCACTTTCATTGGACATCCTTTACATAACCAACTCAATTCAATGCTATACAAAAGGGATGCCACGAGGTCATCTTTTTTCTTTTCTTTGTTGACGTGGTGAATTGTGCCTTCAAAATATTTGGCCCTTCCAAAAAATTGGTCCCCTTGGAGTTGGTAGAAAAAAATCAATGAGTGCTAGCCAGTTTTTAAACTCCATTTAGAGAAGATAATGACTCTTTGTACCCATTTATTTGTTGTGCATGCAGATAAGTAATCTTCTTCTCTCCAGAATGAAGTAGATTAAGCGTATGCTTCTTGATTGTCTTGAGCAGCAACAACCTATGCACTACTCTTCAATCTTGTGACATTATTGGCTCCTGTCTCGTACCTTTTATCAAGTGTCATCCCAATGGTTTCAATATGATATGGTCGCAGCAATAGATGCAAGGGTTTCACTTTGCTTGCTTGGGCTCTCATTGGATTTGTTTTCTAAATCTCTAGTCAAACACCATACCGGGGTACCTTGAAAGTTTTGTAAATCATGTTTTACAATCTCTACATTGCCAAAGTATTCATGCAGTTACCATTGATTGTCAATGCATTAGATCTCTCATTGTATAGTTTTTGTTTCAAGATTTAAAAACTCTTGAAAGGCAAGGTTTCTCATAGCAATTGTGCAACGAATTTCCCATAAATGTGAAGCAATTGGCTCTCATCCAAATTTTGTTCCCACTCATTCCGTTTGCTACAGAAAGTGCAACATGGATTGTGAACAGTTAGAAGGTACAAAGAAAATGATCTCTTGGGAGAAAAGGACACTTGATGTATCCTTTCTTAAGAATATATTCAAACTTATGACTGGTGTCAGAACGCTTTAGCATCTAAATACAAATATAAAGATAAAGATGAGTTATGGTGTAGGTTTTAGGCACTCAAGGCAAGCAATGTATACAATGCCTTAACCTGATTGGCTACTTCAAGGTCTTTAAGGGTTTTGAGAGGATTGAGGCACATAGTTATTGAAGTTAAGCATGGTGAATGCTACAAATCAACAATATGACTACGTTGATATGGTTTGCAAACATTAAGTCCACCACAGTGGACGGGGCCAAAAACTGTTACATATTTTAAAAGTGGATGAGGGTTTCAAACACTTGCCAATGATACATGAAACCAAACAATGTAAGAGTATACATCATTCATTAGCCAATAATAAGCAAAACATGGTAAGGTTTTTGCCACATTTTATTCTGCTCTGGTGCATAACATGGTCCTCATCTTCAAATATAAGTAAGCACTCAATAGAGGCCCTTGTGAGTATTTAAGTAGATGATTTTAGAGGGCTTTTTAGAGTTGAGAATGTCCCGCGCATTGGATGTCGACAAGCCGGGCTCCACAACCAAAAACTAATGTTTGTGTAAAAAGGAAATCCAACTTTGAGGTTGTGGATTTTGTAATGAACTTCTTCACAATTTGGTGTCTCAAATATACAATCAAGGTCGAAACACACGGAATCGGTTTCATTTCTCTTTTTTGTTTTCAGAGTTTTATGGTCCCTGCAATCATTGTGGGAATTCGAAGTCATAATGATTGATGACATTTGTACAACAGTGACAATGAAGAAGCACGACCGAATTCCTCAAAATGACCAGACCACTCTCAACATCATTGTAGAGGAAACAATTGGGTGTGAGAACAATACTAGTAAATGAGATAGGAGAGCCACATTGCCTTGGCGAGAGCACCAACAATGGCCATGTGGTTTACCTTACCCATGCTACGTGCAAAGCAACCTTTCTTCCCTCTGTGGCACAAAATGATAACAATTTAGAAAGGAAAGCAAAGCCATTACATATCTTAGAATCCGATTCTTGGATGTCCATTTGTCTTCGTGGGCCTCAAGGAGCAGCATGCTATTCTCAAACAAGATTGAAAAGGGAATCCTGAGGATGTAGGTATACGATGGCACGGAGATAGGCCATGCAAGGCTCAAAGGATTACTAAGCAAATTCATTAACTAGGAGATTTATGACTTCAATTTGAGCCTAAATACGGGAAAGAGGCACAACAAATGTATCAGAAAAACTACAGCCAAAAAGGATAGCCTCACAAACAATGTTGCCTACAATACCAACATCACAAGTAGTAGCAGCACCACTAGAACCACCGATTGGGGTAAGAGTAGCAGCAACACTACCAGAAGCATTACCGCAAGAAACACTAGCACCTGTGAGAGCACCAGTTGCAATAGCAAGGGTTCCACCAATACCAGTTATGGGCAATCTGTTGCAATAATTCCATTAAAAATATTGGCCCCTTTACTAGGGATGGCACCATGAGCAGTGGCAAAGTTGCCTGGAACGATAATCCCTCTATTAGCAAAGATGCCAACAACATGGACACCTCTAGGGAAGAGAGCCACATCACCCTAGTAAAAAATTCCATCATAAGTGCCAGTGCCAGTACTTGTAATAGAAAGTGGAGGAGTATTTTGGCCATCCTTAAGGGCAGGGGTGACCAAGATTGCTGAGTTTTCATTCAACAATGATTGTATTAAGATAAGGATTTATGGATGATTAGGAGTAGAAGGATGTGAGAGTAGAGGTAGAGGTAAAGGAGCCAAACAGCAGCAAGGGCAAAGGTAACAGCAGCCGTTGGAGAAGTACTGGGTGGAAGAGTTGTGGAATTGTTCGCAATGGAGTAACAAGAATCGGGAGGAGTATGGAGGTGAGAGGAATGTTGAACAATGGCGCCTACACGCATGCAGCCCAAACATCATCTGTACTAGTTGTAGCATCACTAACACTGAGCTTAAACATGTCCGTTCTTGAAGCCACAGTCGGGGTAGGCAATGGAAAAAAATGGTTCTAGAATTAGATGAAAACAAGTTAAGTGGACAAGCATTAAAAGTGAGGAAAGAGCCATCGTGAAGTACATGTGTTTTGAACAATTTGCACGAAATGAGAGATGGAGGTTGCAACAAAGGGAAGACAAAACCAAGAAACGGGCACAACCAAACCCAATGAATGACAAATTATACAAAAATAATGAAAAGCAAGCATGAAGAAGGGGAATACCAATAGTAATACAAAAGTCGAGAACAGAGGGAACAGACAAGATGGCATGACGGGAAAGAGATAATGGTACGAGAAAAAGGGATTGGGGCAAGAAGGACAAGTGGAGGTTTGAGAGAAGGATATCAGCAAGAATTAAAAAAGAGGTAAAGAGAGGGGAGAAGAGATGGAGAGGAAGGGGGAAATTGAATAGATGAGTGTTTTGAGTGTGTGTGTGTGTGTGTGTGTGTGTTAATGTGTGTGTGTATGTGTGTCTGTGTATATGTGTGTGTGTGTGTTGTGAGTGGAGATAAATGGAGAGAGGGATAGAGAGAAATAGTGAGAGAGAGAGAGATAGAGAGAGAGAGGGAGAGAGAGAGATAGAAATAGAGAGAGAGAAAGAGAGAGAGAGAGAGAGAGAGAGAGAGAGAGAGAGAGAGAGAGAGAGAGAGAGAGAGAGAGAAAGAGCGTAAGGAAGAGGAAAAGAGTGTATAAATGAGAAAAAGGGGAGGAAGAGAGGAAGCAAGGGAAGGAGAGAGGGAAGAGGGAGGGATAGAGGGAGAGAAGAAGTCAGATTGAAAAATTAATAGAGTGATAGGGAGAATAACAAAAAAAGGAAAGAAGCACGGGATGGAAGGAGAGATGGATGGGAACCTAGAGGAAGAAGAAGCCAATGAGAGGAGGAAAAGAAAAGAGGAGAAGGCGATACTAAGAGAGGCTAAATGAGGAGAGGAGAAGAAGGACTTGATCTGAAGAGAGCCGAAAGAAGTGGAGAAAGGGGAGACCCAAAAAGCAAATGATGAGAGCAAAAAAATGATGGGAAGGACGAGAAGGAATGCATACCAGAATCAACAGAGGGATTTAGGAGAACAGGAATGCTTATGGAGGAAAGGAGGAAGTGAAGGAGGGAGGAGAGGAAAAAACCATCAATGGAAGGTGACCATAACTAAAAAATTGCCTATGAGAAGAAAAGTAGGCCATAAGAACAGTTGCAAGATGGACATGCAAGAGAACGACCCCGAGGACACCAAGGCAATGGAGGGCGGCCTACGGTAAGGCCAGTGGAGGAAACCTACTCAAAAAAGATAAGGATATGGAGTCTTGGCCAAAAGAGTAAAGCTGGGATGAAAGTTACATAGTGACCTAAGTACCCCTCAATCTCATGTAGATAGGGACGAGGAAGGAGAAAAGGGAGTACCGGGTGAAGATGGAGAACCAAGGGAAAAAACGAAAGACATATCATGACCAAGAGATGGAGGTAGTGTGGTACAGAAAGAGGAGGTGGAGACTAGGAGATAAGGGAGAAGGGATGGGGGGAGAGGCTGTCAAGAAAGTGCAAGGTGAGAGATAATGGGAAAATTGCTATAAACAAGGTGGAAAACAGTTACCAAAATGGGTTGCTCGATATAAATCTTCAGGTCACAAAAGTGAATAGAGGATGTTTTTTTGGTTCAGTAGCATTTTACGGAACTCATTACAAAGTCTCTTTGAGGGAAAAACGGGTTTTGTAGGTTTGGTGGCATTGGGTCCAGTTTAGCTGACAGCTTTTGCACTACAAGCACAAATGACGGTCACAATTACTGGCCAGGGAGGTTTGGAGCAGCCTTCAAGGTAGAAAAGCAGCAAGAGGCCCTTCATGGGGGTCCCAGAAATTCTCTCACCAAGATTATTTGTTGTGCACATGGCAGTGATGGTGATTTTCTTGTGTGAGAGAGTGACTTCCATTAATCTCGCTAAGCTAGGAATGTGCTAGGAGGTGTACTTTGACAGAATGGTTCTTTTATATCCATTTGCCAAATGAGGCATAATTAGGCTTGCTAGAAATCTGTGCTAATGTTATTTCTTATCCATGAGTCAAACCAGTCATTTTCACTCTCCAGACAACTTTACACGCTTCCGTATTTTTGTCTTGCAGCAAAAATTGTCTATCACATAGCAAGGAAAGTTGGTCCTGCATACTGACTCTTTATGAGCTTTATCACCTCTGTGAGGGCGCTTTTGATTACATTAGAGTTGAGAGAAGTGATGGCTGAGGCATGGGGAGAGGGAGAGTGAGGGATAGAGAGGACCTTAGAAGGGGGGAGCAGGAGAGAGATATACAGGTGGAAAAATGAAGGAAAGTCAGAAGATAGAGGGGATAAAAGAGTATAAAGGAGGGTGGGAAAGAGAGAAAGAGAGGGATTGAGGGAGAGAGAGAGAGAGGCACGAGCGGGGATACGAAAGGGAAATAAGAGGTACAAAAATGGATTTGTGACAAGAAAGGCGTAGTGGAGGCAAAAACAGAGAAAGTGTGACTGGATGTCAGGAAAGAGTCTCGAGGGGAAGAATATTGGAAAGGAGAATCAAGATTAGACATCACTTGCGCCATTTCCATGGTGAACCTTTAACCTCAAGTATGCTTCATACAATATCCCGTATATTTATGAACATGTCGACTATCTTTACGCAGGTTGTGCATGTACAATCAAAGCTAGATTTTAAAAAATTTAGTCTCAAGTCTACCCTTTGACCATCTGCATTCCACATGGCCTTCCAACAAGTGTTGACTTTATTTGAGTTTCATCCACAGGAAAGATTTTTCTTAAGGTAATGTGGAAGAAATATGAAAGAATTATTGAGAATGGGATGTTCTTCATTAAGTTGTAATGGATATAGGCTGACAGAAAGTGACCAAAACGGGTTGTTCAATTCAATGACCAAGCACAAAAGATGCAAAAGGAATTTTTGTAGCACTTTAAAGTGCTTGATTTGTGTTTGTTTTTATAGAGATATGGGTTTTCTATTCAAGTGACCGTTAGAGCACTGCGAGCACAAATAACGGCAAGACATATTGGCCAAGGAGGCTAGGAGCGGACTTCTACGTAGAAATGTGATGAGAGGACCTTCAAGGAAGTTAAAGGAAGATCCCCACCAAGATTATTGGTCGAGCGCAGGGATGATAGTTTTCTTGTGTGAGAGTGTGACTGTTCATGATCCTTCAAGGCTATGCCTGTACTATGAGATGAATTAAAAAACCACTCTGAAAGAGTGGTTCTTCAACTTTATGTGCCAGATGAGGCTTCAATAAGCTTGTTACGAAGCTGTGCCAACTTATCATGCAAAATTCAAAGCAGCCATTTGCACTCTCTAAATAACTTTACATGCTTTCATTTTCTTCTCTCTGCAAACTGCAACTTCTCTCTCACCTATAATTCGTCTTGCCTAGCTGCCCTTGATGAGCTTGATCTCCTCCTCGAGGGCGGCTTAAGTATTGATCAGTAGTATCACCACTTTATCAAGGTCTTTCCTCAATTTTGAGGCATTTCTTCCACGCTATTGTGTCAGAGACCGTTCATGGTCGAACATTGCAATCAACATAACACCATTTCTCTGATGGCCGACGTTAGCAGTGCCAAGTTTGAAGGTAAGAAATTCATGAACAGGAGGATCAATATGAAAATGGTATCGATGGAAAAGATAATTTAGAGCCACGTGAGTGTGTCTTACTCTCTTGAGTCCTCTCTCTCATAAGCTGCACAGGTGCATAATGAAGAAGAAGCGAGACCGTGCCCTTGCTGTCATGTACCTCCACATTGCCACATGCAACAACTCTTTTTCTATAGGATCCTCACCCCAAAAGAGGTTTGAATCAAGCTTGAGACCGCTTATTCTTTTGAGTCAATCCTCATGAACATGTCGCTGCATTGTATATTTCACATTATGCAGATGGATGAGTTGAGCTCCATGATGGACTATCTCAACATTGTGAGGACCCCATCAATGAATTTTTCTCATGCTGAAAATCCTCTCTAACCTTCCTAATGGCAACCGCCCTCTTTTTGTTCTCCTGGACCAATGTAGAGACAAGCTCTTGCCTGATGAAGATGAGGAGATCTTGCTATTTAAGGAGGAGCGTCACAAGGGGGAAGGAGGAAACGCACTGCACATAGCCCTCATCACCATTATGAGTCATGTGTGTGGTGTAGCATCAACCAATAGTAGCATAGGTAAAGGGAAGAATAAGGATCAGTTCCACAACTAGATAACAACTGGTCATTAGGAGTGGAAATGCCTGAGACAATGGCATACCTTGCGACCAATGGGAGTGGAGGAACATTCTGACGCCTTTACCAAGGCTACAATTGGGAGGGTAGATTTGTAAGGACCATTTAGTTCCTGCACATCTTTACAAATAATGCCTTTTTGTGGGTCATTAATGCAGGAGCCACTTCTTCACATGATATGTTTCTGGGAAAGGTTTTTGTCTACACCCCTTTCAATTCATGCCAAGGTCATGGATGACAATCATGTGGAGATGGTGGTGGAGAGGTTGAGGTCTCATCCATACTTTTTATCCAAGGAAGTACATGGATTTTTGTGTGAAGGGGGTACTCCATCTTTTGGTTGTGGTAGCTAACCTGATCTATTCTTTATCTCTCATATCACAATGCTTGCAGGTCCGCATGAAGAATGCGGGGTACAGCATCTTATTGCCTCTAAGCCAGATTCTTTTTTTGCTTGACAACAATGATAACCTCTTACTTCTTTTCATGGCAACAAAGAAGGGAGATGCCTCAGGATAGGTGCGACAGAGGAAGACAACAACATCAACCTGTGGAATCGCTCCCTTTGACACCTTGGCTTTGACAAAATCATCTAGTTGTAGCGGATGGTGTGCAGCCAACATCTAAAGGAGGTGAAGCTATGCGTTGCGTCCGTCTACAAGAACAAAATTAAAGGGAAGCATGATCACTCTCCATTCCTTATAGAGGAAAAACACTCTCAGGGACTTAGAATCTCAGTTGTCAAAGGACAACCTAGATTCTATGTCTCGTGCACTTAGACTTGTGTGGTCCCATGCCATCAAGCTATACTTAGTCAAGTTCATTCATGAAACGTTGTAGAAGACGTGGATATTGATTCTGATTAGGAAGGATGAATGTTACAACTCATTCAATTCATGGGTGCTTGTTGCACAGAATGCAAATGGCAGGTTTATAAAGGTGCTTTGTACCGATGGTGGAGGCAAGTACCTCTTCAATAGCTTTTGCAGCTTCCTCAAATACCACAAGATTCAATGTGAGGTGTCACCACCTCAAACCCCTGTTCTGGATCGCATGGCGCAGCTTGCCAACCACACGCTCATGGATCATATCCGAAGCATAATTAAGCAATACCTCACTGCATACAAGATCGAGTGCACTTGTCACATGGTAGTTAAAGAGGAAATCAAGGACCACATTGTGCCGTATTCAAGTACTCTTGAGCCAGTGGGAGTTGAAGATCGTGCAGCTAAAAAGAAAGATGCGGAAGGTGATGCTATCTTTGGAAAGGTACTCGGTTGTGAAACTAATGAAAGCATCACTTGATGAGAAATGGATCTTGAAACCTGAACAGTTTCAAAGATAAAGAGGTAGACGTAAGAAATTGTTTTCTTGAATTTCTTATGAGAGGCTCTACTAGAATTCTACAATCAAAATTAATCAAATGGTAATGAAGTTGGTGGGCATAAGGCACCACCCATCATCAAGGCAAGCCTTCTAACTTAATACCTCATCATTAATGAAATCATATGGCTTGGCATGCACATCCTTGGCAATGGCAAGAAGGTGGAAATAGTTTACAACAAGATTTTGGATGGAGATGAAGACTTGAAGGTGGTGGACGTTGTCTAGGGTTGACTGTGCAATAGATCAGAAGTCCAATGTTTGGACTTTTCCTGCATGTGGATGTACCATGAATAAACATAGTCAGTGAGTCTTCGCTGTGTGGTAATGTTGGCCATTGGGTGGGAAAAACCTGCCAACATGAGGAAGTCATCATATGGTGGTCTCCTTGAACACCTCACGGAAAGAAAGATAGATAGGAAAACAAGAATAAATTTGGAAAGGTGTGGCTTCAACATATTTGATTGGTCTCAAAATCCAAATAACGGGAAAAATGGCACCTAGCCAACAATTTCTTGGTTTCACTCTTCAAGGAGTGAGAAAAGAAGTATCTCTTTTGACATAAAAACACTATAATGTATTTTGAGGAACTGTTTTTCTGGTCTCACATGGATGTGCACACTTGGTAGTTTGGTGTTTAGGGAACATGCAAACAGAAGGCTTGAGAAATACTTGCATGTGCAAGTGGCACGAGGACCACCAACCGGATAGCACCACCAAACAAACATGATGAAGAAAACCAACGTCAAATCACGTGGGTCTATGGGGCAAAACGCAACATGGCCTTGTCAATAAAACCAAGTCGAGCATGCACACAATGCGCCAACACAATGAGTCCTGTTACATGTGTTAAGAAAAATGTATCTGCATGGTTCCAACCTCAACCAGGTTGGAAATCCACTTTTCAAGTGTGTTTTGTGTTTGAGTCAGGTTTTTGTGGTAACTACCACCATTTAGGGGCTTTGTATAGTACAACACCACCAAGTTGTTGCCAGGGGTACTTGGAGTTTTCCATCAACCACATAATGGAGAATTGAGGCCCAAGCTAGGAAAATGAACTTTCTTGTGTGTTTTCATGTGTCTCCATGCATGGTTGTGAGCCGGATTTGTGTTTCTTGTGCGTTTGTATGTGTCTCGATGGATGAGGCACTTTATGTGTTGTGTTTTTATATGATTTTAAGCAAACATTACCTTGCCTTTCCATCTCAATACTTCAATAAGAGACCACTTTGATATTGCAAAATTGCCATTAATTGCACATTTCATCGTTGATGCCTAGATAATGAGAGTGCATTGTAGAAGATGTAATCTTTCCAACAGTTTCTGACACATCCTTTGAGTGCCTTACCAATCATATTGCTCAAACAAATGTGCCCCTCTTGAGAGTTGTAAGAAAATTAGCAAGGTCCTAATATAGAATTTCGAACCTAGGCAGAGGATTTATTTGACCATTATGAGCAAGCTTCAGCTGTTGGCTTGTGCTTTGCAAACTCCACCGAAATTGAGGTAGGTTGGGTTTTTCTTGATTTTTAGCCCTAACAAGCCCCTGGGGCTGGCCAAGAACCGATGAATCTTCAGCATGCCAGATAGAAAGCATTTGATGAAGGTGTTTCAATTTCCTTGATTTGTTTTGGATGATTTGAACTTGTTTTTTAGTAAATGCCTCTTCATCCGGATTGCGCAAGCCCTCAATTCACCTGAACACAGGCTATTCCAGCGCATGCACTCAGTTTGCGATCTAACTTAGTCCCCCCTTTGTGAACTTAGCTGTTGATGCGACAACTTGGGAATCGACTATGTTTTGTAAGTGGAACAGGCAGAAGTAAGAGAAGCATCAGCACTGAAATGGAGGCATTTTTGCAATGCAAATCTCAAGTGAAATCGGCTAGATGAGTCCGGGTGGGTACGATTGAGGGGAGATGGTGCACAGAGAGGCTTGTGGAAGAATAGAATTCCATGACTCTAATTCAGAATTTCATTATCCAAACAAAGGGACAGGCAACTAGGTTTCCAAATGAAGTGGAAAATGCTTTTGGAGTATGCCGATGCTTCGCAATAAAACAGAGATTTTGACTTTGGTATTTAGAGGTGAATTGCAACACAAAAGTAGTCATCAATAGAGAATCACAGTTTTTGGAAATCAACCTGCATAGAAGGTAAAACAGGCCTCTTAAGTAAGCTCTATTTCATTTTTAAGGAGAAGAAAAAAATGTCTTAAGTGATGCTTGATGTTACCATATGTAAGGAAATGTTCAAGGTACTGTGTACTTACTTACGTAAGGTTTGGAGTTGTTTCCTGTAGCACGTTATCAAAGCTTTGAACATCAGAAAAATGGTAGCTTTCATATAAAAAGATGTGAATCATGATTTCTGTTTTAGGAGTTTCTTCTGCATCCCTCAAAATTTTCTTTGATTTCTGCCTTCTTGTATATAATACCCTCATCACGAAGAGAGAATCAAAGTCTTTTTTTGCTGTAAGAAGGGCTTGAAGTAAATGGTGGACTACTCTTTTCCAATTTTTTGCATAAATTCAAAAACTGACACAAGGATCTTTACAAAACACATGCTTTCTTATGATATGAAAACTTCCCAACATGAGAGGGACAATACTTGTTGCTCCGTTGCTGAATAACAAAGAATGTGGTGCCTAATAAAGATTTCTAGGTCATGTAAAATCTTTGTAGGCCGGCAAAATCTACTTGTAGCCAATGAAGCATGGACTCAAGAAGAAATTTTAACACATCTCTTATGTCAAAATCATGGCCACGAACCTGCCTCCATCACCATGTAGGCGCACTCCTTTGAGGAAATCAGCACAATGCCTAAATGTGCAAGATTTACCACGAGATGCAACTACAGCTTGCTACAGTAGCATGCTGTTTGATCTCATTTGAACATTGCATAAGTACAAGTGTAAGTCTAGAAGCCAAGTGATGGATAAGAGCCTCAAAAATTCTCATGTACAAAGTAAATCTAGTATGAGACGAAGATGACTGGAGGATCAATGATATGTTTCCAAGTTTTGCATTCTCACGCTTTACAAAGATATGACATAAGGCCCACTTACTTGCTTTAACATCTGTCATAAAAACCATAAATAGAGTGTTTGCCACATACTTGCCAATTTATAACCATGGAATCATCTTCGAACAATGAAACCGAGTTACATATTGGTGCAAAAAAGCTTTGCATGATTTCTTTCTTTTTTAAAACATATCTTTTAAAAATTCAATTTAAATATAGTACATCATCAATATCATAGTACGTTTTTGCTATGAGTACGATGAAAATCTCTACCTTTCAAAGGAATACAGGTAATGTGAATGATGTAATGGAACTAGGTGGAAACATAACATAAAAGCATGTGTTACTAGCAAAGGTCACACAAAGATTTGGGAACATGACTCAAACCAAGCATGTTGTAAAAACAATATGAAGGAAGTTCACTGAATAAAACCAAGAATAAAAAAAAAGAGAATAGCTCCTATCATCGTTTTCTGCACTGTTTGCAAGTAGATATCTCATAAGGTCGTCACATCTCTCCTCTTTTTCTAGTCTTGCTTTTATTTGCCTAATTGTCTTGGAGGTTGCAGCGTATTTATAAAAATCTTTGTTAGCTGAGAATAAAATTAAGCAACATATTTTTTTCCTCTTGAACATACTATAAGTGACAAACTAAAAAACATTCTCCCATTATCAAAACAAAAATCGAAAAACATTGAAATCATCTTTAACAAACATACGAGTTTAGGATTTGAAACTAACTTCTTCGTTTTTTTGGGGAAATCATAAGAATTGCTATTGATGTTGATCATTTCTAGGTAACAGTTTTCAATAGCAGTCGTCCCAATGTACGTGACCGCATTTAAGTGTAGGAATTCTATATTTGTATGTTTATGTATATATATCTATACCTATATCTATATCCTTATCTCTATCTATATCTATACCTATACCTATATATATATATATCTATATCTATATCTATATCTATATCCATATCTACATGTATATGTATATGTATATCTATATCTATATGTATATCTATATCTATATCTATATCTATATCCATATCTACATGTATATGTATATGTATATCTATATCTATATGTATATCTATATCTATATCTATATCTATATCCATATCTACATGTATATGTATATGTATATCTATATCTATATGTATATCTATATCTATATCTATATCTATATCCATATCTACATGTATATGTATATGTATATCTATATCTATATCTATATCTATATCTATATCTATATCTATATCTATATCTATATCTATATCTATATCTACATCTATATATATCTATATCTATATCTATATCTATATATATATATCTATATCTATATCTATATCTATATCTATATC
>SZWC01007342.1:24334-44457 GCA_023375785.1 Penium margaritaceum | reverse complement strand
GGGAGATTATCAAGGCACATTGCTATATAGTTATAGTACCATTGAGAAGTTGACTAAACAATGTCAAAACATCAATACGGATCGCGATAATTCAATCAACCATTGTTGAAGGTGCTTGAAACTGTCACAAACGTTAATAACAGAATACAGGGGATCCAGGAAGTTAGCCATAATTCACACTGCCGAGCTGTGTAACAATCCAGAAGACCACGTGACCAATAAGGAGGAAAAAGCGGCCTTGTTGTTGCCA
This sequence comes from Penium margaritaceum, assembly GCA_023375785.1. Taxonomy (NCBI): domain Eukaryota; kingdom Viridiplantae; phylum Streptophyta; class Zygnematophyceae; order Desmidiales; family Peniaceae; genus Penium; species Penium margaritaceum. Next base: position 44,207 of record SZWC01007342.1, on the reverse strand, counting down.
CATTCCATGCAGCATTGGCCCATGACATGGACCTTATCCTCAAATTGGAATAGTTCCTCAACAGAGGGCTTTTTTAATGCTTGAATCAGATGTTTAGGGGAGTTCAAAACTCATCGTGCCTTGAAAGTAAACTTGCCAGGCTGCCACAGGGCCTGGAAAGTGCCTGTGCAAACACTGAATGAAAGTTCCCGGCTGTTGATTCAAGTACGTATCCTCCTTGATTTCAAACAAACGGTTAACCATCATTAGTCTCTTGTCTATTGTTGGTAGCCAGGAATCTGTAGTCCTCCTCACGATCAATGGACTCTGGCTGATGAATGATTGATGAACCTTGTTTCTCGACGTCAATTGGCCAAATGCTCCATGATGTTCTTTTTAGGAAAGATTCAAATCTGCCATGTGTTTTGAGTTTTTATAAATTGAAACCCACTGCTAATATTCTATCAAGAGAAGTCCAATTCCTGATATTTAAGACATTTCTCTCTTTTTCCTCTTTTCAGTGATCGCTACTATAAGCTGATTTCAGGCAAACATGCCATTATTTGTTATGCTTAAGCATTTTGAAGCACATTTTGTGGCCATGAAATCATCACACACACAAAAAATCTAAGAGTGTGTTTGTCGTTTATAACTAGACATAAAGATGTCTTCTTTTTTTTTCTTAGTCGTCAACAACCTTTCCTTTTTTCTCCAATCACTTTGACACCGCATGCCATGCAGCACTGATGTGTTGCCATTATGTTTTGCGTAGAAAACGAGCAGAAATCCCTCAACTTATGGATTCAAGATTTTTCTTGTTTAAGGGGATTTTGTGTAGGTTTCTGCAACTTTCTGTGCATTGAAAGGGAAACTGCGAGGCTTACTACCGTAAAGCCCGGCAGGTGTCGGCACACACCATAACATTCTAATCCATGGATGTAAATCAGGGAGGGTTTGTATGCAAATGAGGATCGATTAAATAATTGAATGAAAACATGATCCTAACCTTATCGTGAGATTAATGCGCTTTGCCGTCCACACCTGCAGGGCCATTGGTCGTGGGGCCATGCAGGTACGGATGGCAGTTTCAATGTGTCCCCCCCCCCCCGCCCCCGCCCCCCTCCCTCCCAGAACACACGATTACACCCCTCCCAACCGCCACCTTACCCCCACATAAGTTAGGCCTGAATCCTGATCCTCGCAACTGAGATAAGTCGCCACATAAAAAAGAACAGAAAACTGCTACGGCATGTATAAATCTCATTTATCAAGAAAGAGAAGAAAAAAGGGGGCATTGTTGATTTAAATCTCATGTATGGTGCTTTGCTTCATTTTTCTCAGCAACAGGATGTGCTTTCATCACAACTCAAACTGAGACGGCATGTATTTATCCCTTTTTTATGCGCGATTGGTGATTCATGTTGTGATCAAGCACAGGATCATGCTGAACTTACTGTTGGTGTGTTTTTCGTCGCTCTATGGTTACTCCGCCTTTGCACCTCTTGAAAACATTTGAGGCCCATCTTGATAAAGATATCACATCATCGAAATGGAAAATGGTCCAAGTTGTCAGAAAACTCCGCAATGGGACACAGATGGACGGGGCAGTTAATCAAAACTCCCTTGAAGCAATCGCATAAGAACCCAGAGGTACTTGCCCAATGATCTGTGAAGGTGAGAAAATTATGCCCTCACACAGGGTTTAGAGACTCGTGTAGGTTGGGGATGTAGCATTTCCATCCGTTTTGGTTCCAACATCCCAGAGTGCTACCTAGAGACAACCGGTGTTTACTAAAATGACTGTCGATTGGGTGATAAACATCCCATAAGTTCTTCCCAGGCTCCAACTGTTGTGTGCAGCTTTGTAGCCTTGCCACTCTTGGGGATACTCGGTCAACTATTCACGTCCTTGATGTCCAAGGATGTCTTCAATTATGTGCTTTGTATCCTTGTCCACTTGGATAGATGGTATCGGAGGTACCTCCAATCCAGGGAAGTTTTTTCTGGGGTCTCATTTTGTGCAAAACAGTTGACGTGGAACCTAATAATGACAGGTGTCTGCCTTTCTTTGGTCCTGAATAGGAAGATCCTCTAACGCTTTAGCTTTGTGTGATTCTGTCCTCAAAACTTGATATTTTCACTTCTGAGTACGATGTGATAATGGTCTTGAAATTTCACATTTGCCTGAATACTGTCGACTGGCCATTACTTCACCGCTTGAAACATTGCAATACTCTCACATGTGCTGTCATTCTCCTCTCATCCCAGATGTTTCACATGTGTGTTTCTCAATGTCCACCTTGGGTATGTTTCTCGGACTCTATGGTGCAACCAGAGTTGCAGTGAGGATTTTGGAAGAAAAAAAATGACATATATCCTGTGCTTGCGGAGATTTCTAAGTTGTAATCAATCTCTACTGTTGGTAATGCTACCACCCTATTGTCACAACGGGGCTTGGACAAGGTCCTAATCAGTCACTCAAGTGTCTCGTTGATTTTTCATCACCTGGTCCTCCTGAAAATGGAAGGCCGTCGATAAATTCATCAATGTTTGTGGTGAGTCATCAGTTTCCAGAACAACTGAGTGGTGAACCTCCCATCTCTTTCACTGGTTATTTTGTGAAGGAAATTTTGTGTTTAGCACGTGCAGTTAACAAAAATCCTCACTTTTCCCTCTATGGTGACAAATGTTGGGGTCAGGATAAAGGCCTTCATCGTGGAGAACCAGTCAAGTAAGAAACTGCTAGGAAGCTTCCTAGCCTTGCTGTTGCTAGCGTAGCGACACAATCCAGTCAGCTGGTGCACTAGCAAACAACCAGGTGCAAGAGACAGCAAGAGTTAGGCCAGGGGGATGTGCAAATTCTCATAAGCTCCAACAGCTTAGTAATGTAGAGAAAGATGAAAACTGACAAGAGCAGAGCATAAATACATGCCGCAGCACACGGCGAGTGACGCACAGGGAAGTGTCCTTTTGTCCTCAAACCGGCCCAAAACCACTGTTTTGGCCGTAACTCTGTACACAGGCATCCAAACGCAACACCGTATGAACCTAGAGATGCAACATCTCAAGCCAGACGCTGGCACCAACCAATGGAGACAGAATGCAAAGCATGCAAATCTGGTTCAAGGCCCAGTCGACCAAGAAAACTCTAGAGACTATAGAAAAACTACAGAGCACCCGAGCAAGCACCTAGAACGCCGTGAAACTTTCTGGCAGCTGTGGATGGGTCAAGCTACCACATGTCCTCAGGCACTATCTGGATCCACATCAGGGATCTGCATGAGCATGGACATGACCGAGTGGTCACATTATGCTATACAAACAGACATGAACTTATCAAATCACAACACTCCCCCGTGACCCGATGGTACCCATGTCCATACATGTGTAGTACTGACACACATGCGTAACAAGATGCTCAACAGTCCATACTCACACACCCCAATCTCAGCCACTCTAAGGCAAGGGGTGAAGCCTGACAGAACAAATGACCACCATGACCTTTCCGCAGGCTAGTGCCTTGGTCAAGAAGTCAGCCTATTGTATTTCCATGCAGGCCCAGATGACAGAGATCAGTTGTCGCTCCACAAGATCATGCACAAAGTGATGCTCAACAGCAATGTGCTTCATGCGTGCATAAAACATACCAAATCTCTCTGCAATGAAAAGATCATTTTGGTTGTCACAACATAGAATGATGCAAGACATAGACAAGCGCAACTCACAAAACAGACGTTGCAGCCACACCGCCTCAATAACCCCATCTCCTACTGTGACATACTCAGCCTCCGATGAGCAATGTGCGTTACATTCCTGCTTGCCGCTATGCCACGATACAGTGGTGCCATCTAACAAGAACACAAAAGCTAGTAGCTGTTAGCCGATAGCCGGTAGCATGTCATGCTGCGCCCATCAGGGCTCCACACCCAATCATCGTTTGTGTAGCCGTCAAAAACCACCAAATATTGCCTTTGAAAGCAGAGTCCAAGGTATGATGTGGAGACCACGTACCATACCACTCGCACAGCCGTGTGAAGGGTTCTTGCCTGAGGACACTGTGAAAACTATGCACAGGGGTTAGCGGCAAAGGAAATGTCAGGTCGTGTGGTTGTGGTGAAATACATCAAAGAGCCAGTCAGACTCAAGTACAAGGTCACATCCACGATGTCCCCCAGCTATACTAGATCATCCACCTTTAGAGCATCCTTCCCGTGAGGTATGATGGAAGTGGAGGCTATGGGAACTGCACCAAGGAGGTCAACAAACCGCTCCTCCACAAGTAGGGAATAATGTGCCTCATGTAGCAAGAGTGTCCATTGCTAACGATCACATACAATTACCATCCCAATAAACACAGTTGCAAGTCCAAGGTCTTTCATCCTATAGGCAGCCTGAAGGACTTCCTTGGCCTCCTTGATAGCCTCCATAGAAGGAGACGTAATCAAGAGATCGTCCACGCAGACCAGAATGGCGGTGAAGCTCATACCTTTCCGTCTAAGAAAGAGGGATGGGTCTGCGTTACTCTGCACATAACCGACACGTGTCAGTGTGCCTGTGATCGCCAAGTTCTAGCACTTGTGTGATTGTTTCAAGCTGTACAAGGCCTTGCACAAGCACCAAACCTTGTCATCGACCTCAAATCCAGGTGGTTGGACGATGTAGATCTCCTCCTCTAAGGTGTCATGGAGGAACGCGTTGTTCACATCCATCTCGTAAAGCTCCCAGTTATGGTGATCAACAACTCCAAACAGACCACGAGTAATGGTCATGCAGCCAACGGGTTCGAAGGTGCCAGTTAAATCTACACCCTCAGCATGTGAGAACCCGTTGTCAAGTAAGCCTTGTAGCGATCTAGTGTACCATTACGCTTCACCTTCTTGCAACACACCCACTCGGCTTGTACAGCCTTCCGCCTAGGTGGGAGGTCGATAAGCTCATACACTCCTCGCTCATGGATTTCTCTCAGGTCGCCCTCATAAGCAACATGTCACAACTGTGCATCTTCAGCAGAGAGTGCCTCCTTCAACGTGCCTATATCAGGCGTCGTCAAGGGAGAGCTCCAAGTGGCTAAGACACATGCCTGCGGACTCTGTTTGACCAGAAAAAGGTCGGAGCCAGCATTGCAAGCGACCAAGGACTCTCCGGAGACCAACTCGTGACCAACTTGACACGTCGGGTACACCTGTGTGTAGTCCTCCTCGACACTCAGACCAAGGTCTTTTGTTCCACAATCACCACTCTAAACACTTCAAGTGGAGCGTCAAGGTGCCGAACTGACTGTCCCCTGATACCTGGAGGCGAGTGGTTGAAGACAACCACCGGGCTCATGAGAGTAGCCCGAATGTGAGGTACTTACCTCTGGCTACGTAGCGATTGGCTGTTCCACAGCAGTAGGGACCATAGGCTCACTGGGAAGGGGAGAGGATGCAGGATGATCATGGACAACTGCTGGCTCGCGCGCCGAGGAAGCAGGTGTAGACAAAGAACCAAGTGTCACTGAGGAGAATGCCATAGGCATAAGACAAAGTGTGTCAAAGCAAACAGGCATAGGCACGAAAGTGTGTGTGCTAGAAGGCAATGACAGTGGCACGCTAGCAGGTGTGCAAGAAGGGGTTGAGACTAGCATGAGAGCAGGTGTGCCAGAAGGGACTGAGACTAGCACGGGAGCAGGTGTGCTAGAAGGGTCTGAGACTACAACGAGAGCAGGTGTTGGGAGAAGGGACTGAAACTCGCATAGGAGCAGGTGTGGCAGAAGAGACTAAGACTGACATGGGAGCACGTGAGCCAGAAGGGAAGGAGACCGGCATGGGATCAGGAGTTCCAGAGGAAGCCGACAAGGCCACTGGACCGACAGCCACAATAGCAGGATCGTCATCAGCCAGAGACCGGACCACAAGTGAGGAGGTCCGGATGGACCCATTTGTAGGTCTAGACTCTCCCATCCATTGGGAAGCCACACACATAACGTGTTCGACAGCTAGTGAAAAAATGCTTGATAGGTTGCCATATGTGAGAGCCTCAAAGAAGAGAGCATCTCGAGACTCGACGATGCAATGACGAGTGGGGTCCCAAAAGCGCCAAGCCTTTGACCATGGAGAAATGCCGAGTAAGGCATACATGCGACCCCAACGTGAGACCTTGGACCCCTTTTGATCCTCGGTGTACCAGACTTAGGCTTAGGATCTCCCAACACAAGCTAGACAGAGGTCGGCATCATGGCAAAACCATAACTCGTACGGCATGACATGGTCCGGAAGAGGACTGTGTGGTAGGCGGTTCCAGACCCATCTTATGTAGGAGAATCGGCAAAAGCAAAGATGAAGACCACACTCAAACCACATGGCACAGACCGCGTCCTCAATGTTACGGTTTTAGCGCTCAGATACACTATTCTGCTGTGGTGTAGCAAGGGCAGGGAGCTAGTGAAAAATAGTGCACTCTGCAAACAAGGTGTCCATCTCGCCTAAGAACTCACCACCATGATCCGGGCTGGACGTGTGGAGATTCTTACAAGACTGGCTCTCAGCCATCACCAAGCATAGCTAAACTACCTGAGTGGCATCGGTCTTGTGGCAGAGGCTATAAGGAGGAGAGGGGATTGGGAAGGTCCAAGTGGACCAACTCAAGCGGCCTTAGTGCCCGTGAAGTGGAGTCAAGATAAGTGAAGTGATGCATCTTATCCGAAGTGCATAAAAGACAGTTGGTCTTGGGTGGCATCTCAAAGGAAGTCGCGTCAATATAGAGGATTGGTTAAGTCTGAATGAGCTTGGACATAGTGTCCGAGCTCACATGGAGAATGCAGCGATGCAGCAAAGCCTAGTGTTCTCAAGAGAGAAAACCAATAAATAAAAATGTGTGTAGATGCGGAAGAAGGAGAGGAGGTAGAGGGAGTGGTAGGAGACACAAAATACAGGTCATTGATAACCAAGGCACAAAGAACAATGTCACGAGTGTCGAGAGCAGTCACACTGGCAGAGTGTGCGGAGTGCTCAACAGAGAGGCCCATCCTGGTACAAGCACGAACAAAGATCAGGCTGAGCTCAAGAGCACGAACGAAGAGCACATTTGAAATGTAAAATGGGCCAGACAGACCATCAAATCGCACAACCCCAACTCCCTGCACAAGCTATGACTGACCAGATCCTGTATGAACGGACCGAACGGATGCAATGGGACCGGGCACAACAAAGTAACTACGATGAAAATTCATGTGATGGGTGGCACTAGAGTAAATGATCCAGGTGCCACTCAGCTCACAACCAATCATCAAACAACATGCTACAGAACACTTAGCCTCTGTTGGACAAGAAGTAGATGACTTGGGACAACGACGAACAGCATGGACCTATGACTTGTGAAGCCACTCGGTACTGTCAGGTCCATCCTCATCACGGGCCGAAAGAGCTCTCCTGGAAGCATCATTTGGGCAACCTTCATGCCAACGTATTCATTGTGGGTGATGACATCAACACCAACACTTAGCCAAATCTTTGGCTGAAACACAATTTTTTTCAGTGTTTCAACTCCTTGAGAAACACCTACGGTTGTTGATTCTGACAACTTTGACGTTTTTACCCATACTGAGCATCATCAATGCCACCGGCTAGCTGCCAAAGCGTCCCGGGTGCTTGTTGGGTCCGCATCAAGGATCTGCATGGACACAGCCCAGTGGTCATAGTAAGCTATAGAAATAGATGGGAATGACTTGCATCACCACATCAACTATGACAAGTATTACATGAAATCCTTCCAGTGTATTGAAAACATCTGCTACAAATTCCATACCTCATTTGTTACTAGCAAAGGTTGAAGCAAGCCCCGGGGTTTGGTCTGTCTTAACTTGTGTTGCTTACAAATTTCATAGGTTCTATAGTAGTTTGTAATGTCGGTTTGCATCTTCTTCCACAAGAACTATGTTGTAAGCTTCCTTAGCATCTTTTCTTCACCGAAGTGTACACCTAAAGCGGTATCATAGCACTCCTTGAAAAGCAAAATTACAGTTTCTTCATCAGGTGGCACAATAGCTTGACGAGTGAATTTCCATTGCTAACATGGGACACTGAACCTAGACTTTGCTTTTTCATAGCCGCTTAATTCCTCATAGCCAGCTGTGAAGAGCTGCTCACAATGCAACACTGTTGGAGGGGTATCACAAAAACTCACTTCTATGCAACAGCCTCACACAAGTCGTGAGCTCATCTCTATTTTTCAGAAGATTGAATACCTCTCTAAGATGACAGTGAACAGGAGGTAGTGCACCTGGCGATAGCATAAAACGTGATTACTATTGACTCCACGTCATTACTAATGAAGTTATTGATATGCTTGAGTGGCCCTTCATCAACCATGTAGTGCTAGCATCCACTTTTGGCAAAGAATGCCGATGTGGACCAGTCTGCTGCCATGGAGAAGATCAACCATGCCCCTTCATACTGTTACAAAAACATGTACCGCAAAACTGAGTGTTTGCACCTACTCTTATGCCGAGCAGAACGTAGGTGATTCATAAGGATGAGGTGCAGAACAAAAGACGATTCAGGTGTTTGGGATAAATGTATTGTTTGTATTAAGCAGTAAGTGTACTTTGATTACAAGTGTTCAGTGAGTCAAGCAGATGTATACAATGCCAAGAATGACAATGAGGCATATGTTGGGTCAGTGACGCTTGAGCCGAGTGACGCGTGTGAGGTCGCACCGTGAATGGCTGATTTGAGAAGCTCCGCCAAGAAGTTGAGGGGCTTCAAGAATATCAAGATGCTTCTTCTTAAAATTCCAGTACTATCAAGAAGTCATCCAAACAACATTGAAACATCGATATGGTCCGCGACACTTTTGTCGACCATTCTGAAAGGTGGTCGAATTCATCAAAAGATTCTAGAACGAAACACCGGAGGTCGGGGCAGTTGGCCAAAACACCCCCGACCAAAGGACATAAAGATCCAGAAGTCGTCGCATGGTGGACCATGAATGTAAGGAAAGAAATGCCCACACATGAATTCTAGGGACTCGTGTACGTTGGGGACATAACACTTCCCCCCCTTTTAGCGGTGACGCTCGGGCGCATTAGTCGATGTAGGCCCTCAACGACAAAAGTTACCATCCATCAGATGATCAACGTCTTGGATTTTGTCTTCGGACTTGCAGCTGTTACATGCGGCGTCGTAGCCATGCCACTTGACCAAATACTTGGTCACTTTTCCACGGTGTCGATGTCTGAGAACATCTTCAATCAAGTACTCTGTATCCCCGTCTACTTGCACAGGATGTGGAGGTGTGATGTCTATGCCGAGGAAGTGCGTACTAGGATCCCGTTAGTGCTTGAGCTTTCTGATGAGGAAGACAGGGTGGATTGCCATGCAATCAGAGAGGCAAAGACAAGCGACGGCTAGAGTTTGCATTTGCTTGATCGCAAACGGGCCCAACCAGCAAGGTTCTGAGATTCATGAAGTCCATTCCTCAGAGTCTGACATTTGCAAAGCTGAGGAGGACGCAATCACCAATGCTGAACACGTCATTGTTGCGATGTCAGTCGGTTGTTCACTTTATTACTCTTTGTGTCTTCATTACGGTCTGTCCTGTTTCCTCCCAACTGCTTGTGAAGTTCCAGCGGTGAATGTCAACCGTGAGGTTGTTGTTTTGCCTGTACAAAACAGCTGGTGTGGAAGGAATTTTGCCGTACACCACCTTGAAAGGTGTACTACCTGTTGCAGTGGAAGTGGCGGAGTTGTACACAAGTTCAGCAGTCGGCAGTTTCACCGTCCAATCGGTGTCGTGTGGTTGATAAAGTTCGGAGGAGTCATTCGAGCATCTGATTGATTCGTTCTCTCTGCGGATGGAACGCCGTTGATAGCTGGATCCGACTGCCGTAGCGTGCCATGAGTTTGTACACATAACGGCTAGTGAAATGGCCGTCTCTGTCGCTGATGATGGTACGTGGTACTCCGTGCAAAAAAAGCTGCGATGTTCTTTCATTGGTGGCGGGGGTTGTCATCGATATAAAGTGTGAAATTGTAGAAAATCTTTCCAACACAACGAGGATGGCGTCATATCCCACGAGTGTGGCAGGTAGACACATCACCAAGTCCATATTGATGTCAGCCCATGGTTCAGTCGAAAGAGGAAGGGATTGAACGAGATTTTTTTCTCTGACAGATATCCCATGATTTGTGGAAGGCCGTCATGTCGGCCTGCATCTTGTCCAAACAGTAGTACTTTGCCAGTTTCTTAAGCGTCTTATCCTTGCCGAAGTTTCCACCTAGACCGGTGTCGTGGCATTCCTCTAACTGCATCCATTGTAGTTCCTCATTTGGAGGAAAGACGACTTGGTCGTCGCCAGCAGGGGTCGTTGAACCAAAACATTGTTTTATTGAACCCGCCGAACTCCTCGTAATCCTTCGCAAACAGCTTCGTGAGGTACGGGTCTTGTTTGATGAGCAACATGCTGATGTTGGCCATTAAATCTGGTCATTGACTGAGAGAAACCACCGGATTTATCTTTTTAGGTCGGCACTCGATGTCGTAGTTGGACTCCACGAACTCCATCAATCAAGTTTGTGAACGACTTAGATTTGAATGGGTCTTGAGATGTTGTACGACGTGATGGTTGGTGCGGATAATGCATCGCTGGCATTCCACGTAGCCCTTCCATGTTTTGAACTCGTGCACGATTGGGAGTATCTCCTTCTTGTGTGCCGTGTAGTTGAGTTTCGACGCGCCTAGATTTTGCTACATCTACGCGACCAGCTATTCTCCACCACTTATGTCTAAGACGAGAATGGCTCCGATGGCACCATCGCACCCATTGGTGGCCATAATGTAGTCCACCGTTGGGTCTGCCAATTGGAAGGCTGGCACTGAGGTCAGCGCGTTTCTCAAAAAGTTGAACGCTTCTTGTTCTCTGTCACCCCTATTCCCCTCGGTGGTTTTCCGGGTGAGATCGGAGAGAGGAGCTGACACCCGGACATAGTCCTTTACAAATCAGTGGTAGAGGTAGCAGAACCCCAAAAACACCTGGAAGTCCCAAACATTTGTGGGCTCCACAATCAGTGACCGCCTCCGCCTCTTTGGAGTCCATGGTGATCCGTCCGCCACCGATGAGGTGGCCCAAAAACTCGATCAAACGGCGACATAAGTCACATTTTTTAGAGTCTTCTAGAATTTTTCTCCCTTTGTAAAATCTTGATAAACTTTTGGAGATGTCCATTGTGCTCCTCTCGGGTGCGGCTGTACACTAGAACGTTGTTTAGATGTACGACAACAAATTCATCAAGGTACGGGCAAAAAATGTTGTTCATTACTGTCATAAATGTTCCGGGCACATCTGTGAGTCTAAATGGCATGACCGTGGATTCAAAGTGGATCAAAAGGTCCCTTTCACCGTGCATCTGTTGTGTGATTTTACGTGTATCTGATGGTCGATGTTCCAATACGATGGTAGGTCTCAGGGTAGTTCTTCGGGAAAAACCCATTCAAACTCCTCAATGAGTTCTGAAAACTCCTTTGGCACTACTGTAAATTTCTCAGGCAACGAGGTCGTGGGTGTTGCTTTGGCTACTACAATTTCTTCCGCTTCTCCTACCTCAATGTGGACTGGCAACGCTTGGGCTCCATGCCTCAGATTTTTCTTGGCCATATCTAGAGATATCAGTTGGCATTTGCGACTGTCGTAGTTTTCTCTGCTACTTCCACCTCTACAACTCCCCGTAATCGTTGCTATGTCGTGGGCCGCTTGACCAGAGGCAGGTGAATTTTTCTGTCATTAATGATGACATAGACTGCTCTGTAGCTCTAGTCAACATGCGGATTCTTCTGGAACGAGAAATCTCATTTGATGATCTTGTAGTCGCTGATTGGGCAAGTTCTCCAGGCCATTATGTCGTGCAGATCTCCGATTTGCATCCATAGTGGTTCGCAAAGCCATCAAATCTACAGTCGTCCATCGATGGTTTTCCATTCAAACACTCCCTCTTCGGTCTATGAACCCAGCTTCCAAACCATGTCATAATTGACAAAACTGTAAGAAGCTCCTCCATCCAATAGTATCGGTACCGTTATGCGACTTTTACAACCCCTCACTTGCACTCATAGCAGTATCATTGGCTGGTCGTCCTCGTACCCCTCATCAACTTTTTTTATCGTAGGAACTCTTGTATGTGGTGATGTGAACCGCTCAGATGGGTAATCAGTCGGCGTAGAATTCTTCAACCGGACATGAGCCTCGTTGTCTACTCTTGCCATTTGTTGTTTCCCGACTCTTCCCTCTTATTCTACAACTTTCACCATTTTTGGCTTGTTGTTTCCGCTTTCGGTAGTCGTGCTACATATGACTAGGCTTCCTGCAAGTCCACCACAACCGTTGATGGTGCTTATTGATGGTGTCAATCTCCATTGGAGACAAGGTTTCTGCCAACTGCAACTTCCCTCCACCACAACAAGGATTGTGGCCTTGGGATCACCAGCCATTGGACTCCTCCATCCGAGCGTTGTAGTCGGCACTGTCGATGCAGTTGGTTGTTGCAATCATTCAAAAAAGGTCATCTTGGATGCCAAAAATGGTGATTTCTCACCGAATATCTCGCTTGAGGATATTGTTGTAGAAACACAGTTTGTTAGGGACGAGGTCACTACAAGTGATGATTTTACGCAAACGTCAAGTGTGCTCTACCATTCCATACTGCAAGTATAGATGTTGGAGTCAGTACTGTATGTGAGAATTATCGTTTAGCTTTTCAAAGCGAGCAAGATAAGAATGCACAAAGTAGCTCCACCATTTTTGTAGCGTGAGAGAGTTGTGCCACGTCGGATTTATCTGCTTGAGAGGTAGTACGCCTATGGTCGACGATGTGGCTTGGTTGACACCTGGTACAGTAACAGGCACCGGCCGTCAAACGAAGACCTGTACCAGAATTTTTCCGGACTTAAGAGCCTCAACTCCCATTTGCTCTACACTCCCCGTTCATGGTGAGCGAGAGCTAGAGCAGTCTCTCCTTTAGCGCCTTCACCTTGGTGATCAGGGAGGTGAGAGTATTTCTTTGTTCGCTAAAGGTCCTGGCTGTGAGACTGACACCATTCTTTGTGGGGACCACCCCGCTCGTGTCCTGCTGTTTCCGTCCGCATCTGTTCTGTGAGTCAAGCATTGGCAGTCTGTCGTTCTGCCTCGTTGTCCTACTACGTGTACCTCGTCTCCGCCTCCTGTTGGCATTGTTGTGACCTATGATATGCTTCCCAATGTCCGTGTCTCTAGTGGCTTCTGGGTACTTGAATCCAGGGCCACCCACCACATGACGTCTGTTCGCTCCTCCTTTATCTCCATGGGTTTGGCAAGCCAAGTTCGCTTTATGAAAACTGGGTCCGGCCAGTTACTCCCCGTCCAGAATGTTGGTGTTGTCCATTTCTTTGGTCCCAACGGTGGATTGCATTTGCCTGACATTGTGTATGTGCCTTCCTTGGAGCTGCGCCTGCTATCAGTGCCCTCCCTCGATGACCAGGGCACGGATTTCTCTGGCGGTACGGGCGCTGGCACTGTGTCTTTGTTCCTCCAGTAGCATTGTCTTGCGAGGGGTTATGTGTGACAAGTTCTATAATGTGCCTCTTCTTGCTCCCCATGCCCCTCTGATTGGCTCAACTCTCGCTCATGTCACTCCTTTGCTCTACCCTACTGATGTCCAGATTTTGCATTGCCATCTTGGCCATGTGCACACCAATGCCATCACCAACATGATCCAGCTTCAGCCCGCTGTTGGCTTGTCCCCGTCCACTTTTCCTTTACGTTGGCCATCTGACTGTCTTTTGTATGCCCAGGGTAAGATGCATTGTCCCCCTTTTGCCTCCTCTAAATCCTAGTATTCTCACCCCCTCGCCCTTGTACATGCTGATGTCATGGGCCCTCTCCCTCAGGAATTTCTTGGAGGTTTTGGGCTTTACGCCCTTTGCCTCACTGATGATTTCTCTGGGTTTCGCAGGATCTTCGCTCTTCATCATGAAATCAACATTTCTGCAATTGTTGTATCCTTAATTGTGCGAGCTGAACGTGCGTGTTAGCGCTCACTACGCCTCTTCCATAGTGACCATTGCACTGAGTTCTTCAGTCCTACCACCTAGTTCCTTGAATCACATGGGGTGTATNAGTATTCTCACCCCCTCGCCCTTGTACATGCTGATGTCATGGGCCCTCTCCCTCAGGAATTTCTTGGAGGTTTTGGGCTTTACGCCCTTTGCCTCACTGATGATTTCTCTGGGTTTCGCAGGATCTTCGCTCTTCATCATGAAATCAACATTTCTGCAATTGTTGTATCCTTAATTGTGCGAGCTGAACGTGCGTGTCAGCATTCACTACGCCTCTTCCATAGTGACCATTGCACTGAGTTCTTCAGTCCTACCACCTAATTCCTTGAATACCATGGGGTGTATCTGGAGACCTTTGCTCCCTATACACCCCAGCATCCTCTACTTGTCTTACTAGTCTCATCCTGGGCAGTTTTCGGGGCAGCCGAATTTCATCGATGCGTTGGGCCTAGCCACGAGGGTTCTCCATCTTATTTCTCGCCTTGGGTATGCACTGCTCACGTACGAGCACGAGCATACGCTGGAAGTTTCCATCCTTGGCAGCATCATAGAGTGTCAAACAACAGTTGTTTCTGCGCCCTCATTGCTTGACCCGAATATAGTCTGGCAGGCCCGTGCTACGCCCGACTCCCAAGAGTGGGAGGCTGCCAAGCGGGACGAGCTGAGAGCTCTTGATGACCACGTCATTTACAAGCTATTTTTTTCCCTCCAGGTAGCAAGGTCATTGATGAACGTTGGGGCTTTCATTGGAATTACAAGCCCAATGGTGAGCTTAACAAAAACAAGGTACGTCTCACTGCCAAGGGGTTCTCTCAGGTCTGGGTCATTGACTTTGACGAGACGTTTTCCCCTGTTGGACATTACGAGACAGCTCAAACTCTCCTCGGTCTTGTAGCACGCCATGATTGGGAGCTCAAGCACATGGATGTGAATAAGGCATTCTTGCACTGGACAGTTGGATGGGGAGATCTACATGGTGCAACCCCTAGGACTCTTTGACGGTGTCGACAGAGTATGTAGGCTACGAAAGGCCCTCTATGGCCTCAATGAATCATCGTCATGTTGGAACGAGGAAGTTACCTCCACCCTCGAAAAGGGGGGGTACCGCCGTAGCATGGTGGACCCCTCCCTCTTTGTCACTCCGCGCTCTGTAACATTTTTTTTGTTCTCGTCTACGTCAACGACTTCCTCATTGCGTCACCAAGTCGAGACGCAGTTTCAACTTTGAATTCACTACTACAGGCTACATCCAAGATGAAATACTTGGGCCCATCTTGTGTCTCCCTCAGCATGGAGCTTGAACGTGACCATCCTCGTCCAGTTCTTCATGTCCACAAGGTTGCGTATGTTAGAAGCCCGGGGGAGCGTTTTGCCTCTTTCATTGAGTTTGTACTTACGGCATCAACATCAATGTCGCCCATCAGGCAGAGGTTGCTGAAAACGCTGGACGTATCAAAGCTGGGAGAGCAAGTGGATGTGACCGACTATCTGCGTATCATAGGGTCTCTGATGTACCTGGCTAGTAACACCCGAGCAGACATGTTTTTCCCTCTGAACTTTCTTGCTCATTTCTCACAGTGCCCACGAGTACAACAAATGGAGGTGGCAGTGCGCGTTGTCAGGTATGCCCTCTCCACTGCTCGTGTTGGTTTCTACTACTGGGCACATCCGTCAATAGTCATTGACGGGTACACTGATAGTGATTCGGCGCATGATACACCTGCTCAAAGTTGCACTGGCTATGTCTTTTTGGTTGGTGGCACAGCAATCTTGTGGAAAAGTGACAAGCAAGGCTACGTGGCATGTAGCTCAAGTGAAGCCGAGTGTGTTGCGCTCAGTGAAAGCACCTGTGAGGGCATGTGGCTATGTCATTTTTTGTTGCAACTGCGTGTGCCCATACGCTGCATCACTTTGCGCTACGCCAATCGAAGCACGAAAGCCATTGCTGAGCATGAAAGCATGCATCACGCTTGCAAAAATCATGTCAATGTGGAACATCATTTTGTGCGTGAGCGTATGGCTACAGGCGACGTCCAAATTATGTGGATTGACACCCGACAACAACGCGTTGACTTCCTCACAAAGGCACTTAGCAGCAATGTCTTCAAGGCGGCAGTGCACACTATTGGACTGATGTTTGCTCGCAACGTTCCAGGTTGAGTTGTCGTCCCAATGCCTGAGTCAAGTCCTGCGTTGTGGCACTCCTCATGACGTTGGTGTGTGTGCTTGTCGGCTATGGGTCATGGGAGAGTGTTGGTTGTGTCATTTCCACATTGTGACCTATGGCCTCCTTGCACACCCTTCACACTTTTGCATGAGACTGACCAAGAGAGAGACAACTCTGTTGGTCGTGTCGTCCTCACGACATGGGTGCACGGCAGATTGAAGAGAGTGACCAGGAGAGCATAACCTAGTTTTGTTAGCTCTCATTCCCATGCTAGTTGTAAGCCGAGCAGGGTGCTCGTACACACCTAATTTCTGCTGGTGTACCGGCTTGTCTCATGGACAGGTTTCACAAACGACTGTGGATGGTTCGAATCCACCACGCGAGTGGGCAGCAAACTAGAGCAAGCTCGCTGCTCGCTCGCTCGCTCCCTCTTCTTGTTGCTCTCACCTCGGTGATCTGAGACATTAATTTTTCATGACTGTGCATCTCTTGGCTCGCTTCTTGGATGTACTCTGCTTCATGGCGTCTTGTCGTTCTACTCTTCTCCTCCATGCAGTCACTGCCGCCTCTCACACATACTAGGAACCTCCACCTACAGATTTTAGCTAACGTCTCACGATCAAATTGATTACATGGTGTGCTTTGCACATCAAGATACTTGTAGGCGTCACACGTGGCAGGATACCTCATTAGGTCATGTTTCTACTCGTGCGAGTTTGAGACGAGAGAAGACAAGATTGATCTCATCTATAAATTTTGAGACCAGATCAATCATCGGGCAAATTTTGTGTTGTCTACATATTGGGGCAACACAAAAGATGTGTTGCCCCAAATCTTAGACGAGACATTCTTCATCCCATCTTTATGTCTGAGATTCTCAAATTTTGAAGGCGTGATCAATCTTGAACCCCGATCTTTATAATGACTTGCGAAACTTGCCAGCACATTACCCGTTGGAAGATGTTGTTGGCATGCATGAGCGTAACCTGCCAAAGTCATATCCTCTTCAATGCTTGATGGATGTTAGATGTTTGTCAAATAGGCCTTTCTGGTAGCCATGCATGTTCAATTCTTGGCATTGTTGAGGTGGCGATGAATAGTGGTTTAAGATCATAGTTTTTTGGAGCTGAATAGAAGACCCCAAAAAATCCAACGTCCAATTGGTTTGATTCAATCCAAATTGATCCAAGTAAAATCCTTTAAAATGCCAAATCAAACCCTATCCGATTGGTTAGTATCTGACTTTGAAATTATGTTGGAGGGGTTTGTATTTGGATCAGGTTCTTTGTTCAATTTGATTAGAATCGCCGATAAACTCAAAGTTTCAATTGCGCACAAATCATTAGCATTGAGTAAGAAGAGGATCGGCCATAATTAAATTATTTTAAAATTCATGAAAAAAATCAGTGAACTTGTCTTCATCCCTTGAAGGTCCTCCCTTGACTTACCCATACCTCTCGAAGCAGTATGGCACCGACCCCCAATGCATGAAAAAATGCTCTTGAATTAGACACGGAGGTTTGATACAGAATTAATTTTCATTAATTTCAATGACTTAAATCCTGCACGAATAAATAAGGCGATATTCTGTTACCTGAACTGGGGAATGAGAAGGTAGTCTTTGGGGGGGGGGGGGGGGGGGGGTCGAACAGTGTGTTTTCACCTTCCAATAAAAAAGCAGGCCGGCAGCTCACCTCCTTCTGGAAAATGACCTACTCAGGTGGAGGACGGATTTGCGCGCGTATGCTACACGCTGATGATGTCATCCGTCGAATGCATCTCGCCAGCGATGAGGGAGAATGACGTCACTGGGGAGAGATTGCCACGAAACCGCCCTCCGAACACGCCCATCCATTCGTTTCGCGACGCCGCCACCGTCGGTACTTGTGCTGCTGTCGCTGTCTCTGTCGCCACAAGCGCCGTTAACAGTAACCCGCCACACGGTCGCACCGACACCGATACCTGAGTACGTTTCCGGCCGCCACCATTTCCCTTCGTTTCAAACCGCCGACGCCAACTTCTAACGCTGCTGACACTGTCCCTGCGTCGGCTTCAGCGTGAGAAGGGAAACGCTTATGGAAATGGGAATGGGAACAAGGATGGCGATGGGGATGGGGATGCAAGTGGGAGCAAGAGCTCCGGCTGCAACGCCAAAGGCTGCCGCTACGCCCGGCCCCAACTCCCCGGGCTGTCATTGCCATCGGCGTCCGCATCCGTTGCCTCTCCCTGCCTCGAACATTCGTGGCTTCGCCTGCCGCACACGCCTCAGCGGCGCGCAACGTGGCCCGTCAAGTGGCTCGCAACGCGAGCAACCCACGCAGCGTGGCGTGCAACGTGGCACTCACACAGCGTTCGCTGCTGCAGACGGCCCGGCAGCGGCAGCGGGCGGGGCGACGGCAGGACCTGGCGGTCGGTTATGCTGGGATGCGAGATTCCGGCCCAAGGCTGGCGGTGGCGGAGAAGGTGGTGTGGCAGACGCCGACGGTACAGATGTGGACGCGACGGCGTGGATGCTGGAAGCTTCGCCCGCAGAGCTGCTGGGGCTTGCGGACGGAGCTGACGAGGATGACATCAAGACGGCGTTCCGATCCAAGGTTCGTCCGCCTGTCTCTCCGCCTGCCTGTCCGCCCTCCGCATGTCTGGCTGCCTGTCTGTTCTCCTGTCTGGCCGCCTGCCTGTCTGCCCTGGACGTCCATAGTGCAGAGCACCAAAGCAAAGTAGCATTGCCACGTCAGGCGAAGAGCAAGCAATGGCGGTGTCGATGCTTCAAGCAAGCAATGACNCAGGTGGTTGCTTTTAGCCACCATCACAAACTTTTTACTTTAGGTTATCTACATGTGTCGAACCCACCTATTCGTGCGATGTACTGCATGAAACATGACTTCGAACGCGTGTCACTCGCGCTTCATGTAGTGAAGCGCGAGAAACAAGAAAACAAGAAAACGCGCGACATCCGCGCGTTTTCTTGTCTTGCCAGCGGACCGCGTTGGACGTGGCCCCAACCCACCTGGCGCGATTCTCGCTCCATCGAACGATCACCCCTGGATCGATCGAATCGATAGACATACTTTTTTAGGGGTTTCGGAAAAAAGCATGTTGGACGTCGTCAGGGGCATCATGTTGTCTGCAAACGGCTGTTTGCGCCGAAGAATTCTCTGTTTTCATGCATTCGATCTCGATTTGAGTAATCAGATTGATCGTGTGGGACAGATCAAAACTAATCGTTTTTTGCTCCCCTCGGCAAATCGAACTCGAATCAACGATTAAGTCGACGGGTTCGATCTGCTCGATTCCGATTAATCGTGACCCTCGATTAGTCGACTTTCCGATCCGATTCGACTTTCTGGCTCAAATTGAAAAATCGAACTACCAGCCCTATTTGCACCACCATTTGCACTAGGGTTGTTTGCACCACCATTTTCACTAGGGTTGTTTCCACCACCATTTGCACTAGGGTTGTTTCCACCACCATTTGCACTAGGGTTGTTTGCACCACCATTTGCACTAGGGTTGTTTCCACCACCATTTGCACTAGGGTTGTTTCCACCACCATTTGCACTAGGGTTGTTTGCACCACCATTTGCACTATGGTTGTTTGCACCACCATTTGCACTAGGGTTGTTTCCACCACCATTTTCACTAGGGTTGTTTCCACCACCATTT
>SZWC01007341.1:97954-119356 GCA_023375785.1 Penium margaritaceum | reverse complement strand
GAAGTTGGGTTGGAAGTTGGGTTGGAAGTTGGGTTGGAAGTTGGGTTGGAAGTTTGGTTGGAAGTTGGGTTGTAAGTTGGGTTGGGAATTGGGTTGGAAATTGGGTTGGAAGTTGGGTTGGAAGTTGGGTAGGAAGTTGGGTAGGAAGTTGGGTAGGAAGTTGGTTTGGAAGTTGGGTTCAAAGTTCTGTTTAAAGTTGGGTTGAAATTTGGGTTGGAAGTTGGGACGGATGTTGGAATGGAAGTGTGGATGGGAGTTGGGATGGAAGTGGGGTTGGAAGGGTTGGAAATTGGGTTGGAAGTTGGGTTGAAAGTTGGGTTGGAAGCTGTGTTGGAAGTTGGGTTGGAAGTTGGGTGGGACGTTTGCTTGGAAGTTGGGTTAGAAGTTGGGTTGGGAGTTGGGATGGAAGTTGGGTTTGAAGTTGGGTTGGAAGCTGGGTTGAAAGTTGTGTTGCAAGTTGGGTTGGAAGTTGTGTTGGAAGTTGGGTTGGAAATTTGGTTGGAAGTTGGGTTGGAAGTTGGGTTGGAAGTTGGGTTTAAAGCTGGGATGAAAGTTGGGTTCATAGTTGGGTTGGAAGTTGGATTGGAAGTTGGGATAGAAGTTGGGATGGAAGTTGAGATCGAAGCTGGGTTGGAAGTTGGGTTGAAAATTGGATGGGAAGTTGGGTTGGAAGTTGGGTTGGAAATTGGGTTGGAAGTTGGATTTGAAGTTGGGTTGGAAGTTGGGTTGGGAATAGGGTTGGAAGTTGGGTTGGAAGTTGGGTTGCAAGTTCGGTTGTAAGTTGGGTTAAAAGTTGGGTTGGAAGTTGGCTTGGAAGATGGGATGGAAGTTTAGATGGAAATAGGTTGCAAGTTGGGTTGGAAGTTAGGTTGGAAGTAAGGTTGGAAGTTGGGTTGAAAGTTGGGTTGGAAGTTGAGTTAAAAGTTGGGATGGAAGTTAAGATGGAAGTTGGGTTGGAAGTTGGGACAGAAGTTGGGATGGAAAATGGGATGGAGGTTGGGATGGAAGTTGGTTTGGAAGTTGGGTTGGAAGTTTGGTTGGAAGTTGGATTGGAGGTTGGGTTGGAAGTTGGGTTGGAAGTTGGGTTGGAAGTTTGGTTGAAAGTTGGGTTGGAAGTTGTGTTGGAAGTTGGGTTGGAAGTTGGGTTGGACGTTTGATTGAAGTTGGGTTGAAAGTTCGGTTGGGAGTTGGGATGGAAGTTGGGTTTGAAGTTGGGTTGGAAGCTTGGTTGAAATTTTTGTTGCAAAAAGGGTTGGAAGTTGTGTTGGCAGTTGGGTTGGAAATTGGGTTGGAAGTTTGGTTCGAAGTTGGGTTGGAAGTTGGGTTAAAAGTTGGGATGAAGGTTGGGTTTGTAGTTGGGTTGGAAGTTGGGTTGGAGGTTGGGATAGAAGTTGACATGGAAGTTGAGATGGAATTTGGGTTGGAATTTGGGTTGGAAGTTGGGTTAAAAGTTGGGATGAAGGTTGGGTTTGTAGTTGGGTTGGAAGTTGGGTTGGAGGTTGGGATAGAAGTTGACATGGAAGTTGAGATGGAATTTGGGTTGGAATTTGGGTTGGAAATCGGGTGGGAAGTTGGGTTGAAAGTCGGGTTGGATGCTGGGTTGGAAGTTGAGTTGGAACTTTGGTTGGTAGTTGGGTTGGGAGTAGGGTTGGAAGTTGGGTTGGAAATTGGGTTGGAAGTTGGATTGGAAGTTGGGTTGGAAGTTGGGTTGGGAGTAGGGTTGGAAATTGGGTGGGAAGTTGGGTCGGAAGTTGGGTTGGAAGTTGGGTTCGAAGTTGGGTTGGACCTTGGGTTGGAAGTTGGGTTCGAATGTGGGATGGAAGTTGGGTTCGAAGTTGGGTTGGACCTTGGGTTGGAAGTTGGGTTCGAATGTGGGATGGAAGTTGGGTTCGAAGTTGGGTTGGACCTTGGGTTGGAAGTTGGGTTCGAATGTGGGATGGAAGTTGGGTTCGAAGTTGGGTTGGACCTTGGGTTGGAAGTTGGGTTCGAATGTGGGATGGAAGTTGGGTTCGAAGTTGGGTTGGACCTTGGGTTGGAAGTTGGGTTCGAATGTGGGATGGAAGTTGGGTTCGAAGTTGGGTTGGACCTTGGGTTGGAAGTTGGGTTCGAATGTGGGATGGAAGTTGGGTTCGAAGTTGGGTTGGACCTTGGGTTGGAAGTTGGGTTCGAATGTGGGATGGAAGTTGGGTTCGAAGTTGGGTTGGACCTTGGGTTGGAAGTTGGGTTCGAATGTGGGATGGAAGTTGGGTTCGAAGTTGGGTTGGACCTTGGGTTGGAAGTTGGGTTCGAATGTGGGATGGAAGTTGGGTTCGAAGTTGGGTTGGACGTTGGGCTGGAAGTTGGGTTGGAAGTTGGGTTGGAAGTTGGGTTGGAATTTGGGTTGGAAGTTGGGTTGGAAGTTGGGTTGGAAGTTGGGTTGGAAGTTGGGTTCGAAGTTGGGTTTGAAGTTGGGTTGGAAGTTTATTGGAATTTTGGTTGGAAATTGGGTTGGAAGTTGGGATGGATGTTGGGATGGAAGTAGGGATGGAATTTGGGTTGGAAGTTGGGTTGGAAGGTGAATTGGAAGTTGGGTTGGAATTTGGATCGGAAGTTGGGTTGGAAGTTGGGTTGGTAGTTGGATTTGATGTTGGGTTGGAAGTTGTGTTGGGAGTTCTGTCGGAAGTTGGTTTGGAAGTTGGGTAGAATGTTGGGTTGGAGGCTAAGTTGGAAGTTTGGATGGATGTTGGGATGGAAATTGGGATGGAAGTTGGGATTGCAGTTGGGTTGGAAGTTGGGTTGGAAGTTGGGTTGGAAGTTGGGTTGATAGCTGGGTTGGAAGCTGGGTTGGAAGTTGGGTTGAAATTTGGGTTGGAAATTGAGTTTGAAGTTTGGATAAGGTTGGGATGGAAGTTGGGATGGAAATTGGGATGGAATTGGGGATGGAAGTTGGGATGAAAGATGGGATGGAAGCTGGGTTGGAAGCTGGGTTGGAATTTGGGTTGGAAGTTGGGTTGGAATTTGTGTTAGAAGTTGGGTTGAAAATTGGGTTCGAAGTTGTGTTGGAAGTTGTGTTGGAAGTTTGGGTGGAAGTTGGGATGGAAGTTAGGTTTAAAGTTGGGTTGGAAATTGTGTTGGAAGTTGGATAAGAAGTTGGGTTGAAAGTTGGGTTTGCATTTCGGTTGGATGTTGGATTGGGCATTGGGTTGGAAGATGGGTTGGAAGTTGGATAAGAAGTTAAGTTTAAAGTTGGGTTCAAATTGAGGTTGGAAGTCGGGATGGAAGTTGGGATGGAAGTTGGGAGTGATGTCGGGATTGAAGTTGGGATGGAATTTGGGTTGGAATTTGGGTTGGAAGTTTGGCTTGAAGTTGGCTTGGTAGTTGGGTTGGAAGCTGGGTTGGAAGTTGGGTTGACAGTTGGGTTCGAAGTTGAGTTCGAGGTTGGGATGGAGGTTGGGATGGAAGTTGGGTTGGAAGTTGGGATAGAAGTTGGGATGGAAGTTGGAATGGAAGTTGGGTTGGAAGTTGGGTTGGAAGTTTGGTTGGAAGCTGGGTTGGAATTTGGGTTGAAAGTTGGGTTTGAAGTTGAGTTCGAAGTTGGGATGGAAGTTGGGATGGAAGTTGGGTTGGATGTTGGGATGGAAGTTGGGGTTGAATTTGGGATGGATGTTGGGATGGAATTTGGGTTGGAAGTTGGGATGAAAGTTGGGTTGGTAAATGGGTTGGAAGTTGGGTTGGGAGTTGGGTTGGAACTTGGGTTGAAAGTTGGGTTGGATGTTGGGTTAAATGTTGGGTTGGAACTTAGGTTTGAAGTATGGTTTGAAGATGGGTTGAAAGTTGGGTTCAAAGTTGGGTTGGAAGTTTGGTCAGAACTTGGGATGGAAGTTGGGATGGAAGTGTGGATGGAAGTTGGGTAGGAAGTTGGGATGGAAGTTGGAATGGAAGTTGGGATGGAAAATGGGATTGAAGTTGGTATGAAAGTTGGGTTGAAAGTTGGGTTGGAAGTTGGGTTGGACTTTGGGTTGGAACTTGGGTTGGAATTTGGGTTGGAAGTTGGGTTGGAAATTGGGATGAAAGTTGAAATGGGAATTGGGATTGAAGTTGGGTTGGAAGTTAGGTTGGAAATCGGGTTGGAAGTTGGATTGGAAGTTGGGTTGGAAATTGGGTTGGAATTTACGTTGGAAGTTGGGTTGGATGTTTTGTTGGAAGCTGGGTTGAAAGTTGGGTTGGAAGTTGGGTTGGAAGTTGGGTAGGAAGTGTGGATGGAAGTTGGGTTGGAAGTTGGGATGGAAGTTGGGATGGAAGTTGGGATGGAAAATGGGATGGAAGTTGGGATGGAAGTTGGGTTGGAAATTGGGTTGGAAGTTGGATTGGAAGTTGGGTTGGAAATTCGGTTGGAAGTTGGGTTGGAAGTGGGGTTGGAAGTTGGGTTGGAAGTTGGGTTGGAAGTTGGGTTGGAAATTGGGTTGAAAGTTGGGTTGGAAGTTAAGTTTGAAGATTGGATAAGGTTCAGATGGAAGTTGGGATGGAAGTGAGGATGGAAGAGGGGATGGAATTTGGATTGGAAGTTGGGTTGGAAGTTGGGATGGAAGTTGGATTGGAAGTTTGGTTGGAAGTTGGGTTGGAAGTTTGGCTGGAAGCTGGGTTGGAAGTTGGGTTGAAAGTTGGGTTGCAAGTTTGGTTGGAAGTGTCGTTGGAAGTTGGGTCTGAAGTTGGGTTGGAAGTTGGGCTGGAAGTTGGGTTGGGACTTCTGTCGGAAGTTGGTTTGGATGTTGGGTAGAAAGTTGGGTTGGAAGTTGGGATGGATGTTGGGATGGAAATTTGGATGGAAGTGGGGATTGAAGTTGGGCTGGAATTTGGGTTGGTAGTGTCGTCGGAAGTTGGGTTGATAGCTGGGTTAAAAGCTGGGTTCGAAGTTGGGTTAAATTTTGGGTTGGAAGTTGAGTTTGAAGTTTGGATAAGGTTGGGATGGAAGTTGGGATGGAAATTGGGATGGAAGTTAGGATGGAAGTTGGGATGGAAGATGGGATGGAAGTTGGGTTGGAAGCTGGGTTGGAATTTGGGTTGGAAGTTGGGTTGGAAGCTGGGTTGGAATTTGGGTTGGAAGTTGGGTTGGAATTTGTGTTGGAAGTTGGGTTGAAATTTGGGTTCGAAGTTGTTTTAGAAGTTGGGTTGGAAGTTGGGATGGAAGTTGGGTTGAAAGTTGGGTTGTAAATTGTGTTCAATGTTGGATAAGAAGTTGGGTTGGAAGTTGGGTTGGCATTTCGGTTGGAAGTTGGGTTGGAAGTTGGATTGGAAGTTGGGTTTAAAGTTGGGTTCAAATTTGGGTTGGAAGTCGGGTTGGAAGTTGGGATGGAAGTTGGGATGGAAGTTGGGTTGGAAGTTGGGATGGAAAATGGGATGGAAGTTGGGATGGATGTTGGGTTGGAAGTTGTGCTGGAAGGTTCGGTTGGAATTTGGGTTGGAAGTTGGGTTGAAAGTTGGGATGGAAGTTGGGATGGAAGTTGGGATGAAAGTTGGGTTGGAAGTTGGGTTGGAAATTGGGTTGGAAGTTTGATTGGAGGTTGGGTTGGAGATTGGGTTGGAAGTTGGGTTGGAAGTTGGGTTGGAAGTTGGGTTGGAAGTTAAGTTGGAAATTGGGTCGAAAGTTGGGTTTGAAGTTAAGTTCGAAGTTTGGATAAGGTTGGGATGGAAGTTGAAATGGAAGTTGGGATGGAAGTTGGGATGGAAGAGGGGATGGAATTTTGGTTGGAAGTTGGGTTGGAAGTTGGGTTGGAAGTTGGATTGGAAGTTGGGTTGGAAGTTGGGTTGGAAGTTTGGTTGGAAGCTGGGTTGGAAGTTGGGTTGAAAGTTGGGTTACAAGTTGGGTTGGAAGTGTGGTTGGAAGTTGGGTCTGAAGTTGGGTTGCAAGTTTGGTTGGAAGTTGGGTTGGAAGTTGGATCGGAAGTTGATTTCAAAGTTGGGACTGACGTTGGGATGGAAGTTGGGTTAGAAGTTCGGATGGAAGTTGGGGTGGAAGTTGGGATGGAAGTTTGGATGGAATTTGGGATGGAAGTTAGGCTGGAATTTGGGTTTGAAGGTGGGTTGGAAGTTTGGTTGCAAGTAGGGTTGGAAGTTGGGTTAGAAATTGGGTTGGAAGTTGGGTTGGAAGTTGGGTTGGAGGTTGAGTTCGAACCTGGGATGGAAGTTGGGATGGAAGTTGGGATGGAAGTTGTGTTGGAAGTTGGGTTGGAAATTGGGTTGGAGATTGGGATGGGTTTTTGGTTGGAAGTTGGGTTGGAAGTTGGGTTGGAAGTTGGGTTGGAAGTTGGGTTGGAAGTTGGGTTGGAATTTGGGTTGAAAGTTGGGATGCAAGTTGTGATGGAAGTTGAATTGGAAGTTGGGTTGCAAGTTGGGTTGGAAGTTGGGTTGCAAGTTGGGTTGGAAGTTGGGTTTGAAGTTGGGCTGGAAGTTGGGTTGGAAGTTGGGTTGGATGTTGGGTTGGAAGTTGGGTTCGAAGTTTGGGTGGAAGTTGGCTTGAAAGTTAGGTTCGAAGTTGGGTTGGAAGTTTGGCAGGATGTTGGGATGGAAGTTGGAATGGAAGTTTGGATGGAAGTTGGGTTGGAAGTTGGGTTGGAAGTTGGGTTTGACGTTGGGTTGGAAGTTGGGTTAGAAGGTGGGTTGGAATTTGGGTTTGAAGTTGGGTTGCAAGTTGGGTTTAAAGTTGGGTTCGAAGTTGGGTCGGAAGTTTGGCGGGGAGTTGGAATGGAAGTTGAGATGGACGTTTGGATGGCATTTGGGTTTGAAGTTGGGTTGGAAGTTGGGTTGGACATTGTGTTGGAAGTTGGGTTGAAAGTTGGGTTGGAGATTGGGTTGGAAGTTGGGTTGGAGTTGGGTTGAAAGTTTATTTGGAATTTAGGTTGAAAGTTGGGCTGGAAGTTGGGTTGGAAGTAGGGTTTGAAGTTGGGATGGAATTTGGGATGGAAGTTCGGATGGAAGTTAGGATGGAAGTTTGGATGGAAGATGGGAAGGAAGTTGGGCTGGAAGCTAGGTTTGAAGTTGGGTTGAAAGTTGGGTTGCAAGCTGGGTTGGAAGCTGGGTTTGACGTTGGGTTGGAAGTTGGGTTGGAAGTTGGGATGGAAGTGGGGATGGATGTTGGGTCGGAAGTTGGGTTGGATGTTGGGCTGGAAGTTGGGTTGGAAGTTGGGTTGGAAGTTGGGTTTGAAGTTGGATTGGAAGTTGGGTTCGAATTGGGTTGGAAGCTGGGTTGGAAGCTGGGATGGAAATTTGGTTGGAAGTTGGGTTGCAAGTTGGTTTTCAAGTTGGGTTGGAAGTTGGGTTTGAATTTGGGTGAGAATTTGGGTTAGAAGTTGGGTTGGAAGTTGGGTTGGAAGTTGGGTTCGAAGTTGGGCTGGAAGTTGCTTGGAATTTTGATTGGAAGTTGGGTTGGAAGATGGGATGGAAGTTGGGATGGAAGTTGGGATGGAAGTTGGGTTGGAAGTTGGGTTGGAAGTTGAATTGGAAGTTGGGTTGGAAGTTGGGCTGGAAGTTGCTTGGAATTTTGATTGGAAGTTGGGTTGGAAGATGGGATGGAAGTTGGGATGGAAGTTGGGATGGAAGTTGGGTTGGAAGTTGGGTTGGAAGTTGAATTGGAAGTTGGGTTGGAATTTGGATTGGAAGTTGGGTTGGAAGTTGGGTTGGTAGTTGAATTGGATGTTGAGTTGGAAGTTGGGTCGAAAGTTGGGTTGGAAGTTAAGTTGGAAGTTTGGATGGATGTTGGGATGGATGTTGGGATTGAAGTTGGGTTGGAAGTTGGGTTGGAAGTTGGATTGAAATTTGGGTTGGAAATTGAGTTTGAAGTCTGGATAAGGTTGGGATGGAAGTTGGGATGGAAATTGGGATGGAAGTTGGGATGGAAGTTGGGATGAAAGATGGGATGGAAGTTGGGTTGGAAGCTGGGATGGAATTTGGGTTGGAAGTTGGGTTGGAATGTGTGTTGGAAGGTTGGTTGAAAATTGGGTTGGAAATTGTGTTGGAATTTGGGTTGGAAGTTGGGATGGAAGTTGGGATGGAAGTTGGGTTGGAAATTGTGTTGGAAGTTGGATAAGAAGTTGGGTTGGAAGTTGGGTTGGAATTTTAGTTGGATGTTGGGTTGGAAATTGGGTTGGAAGATGGGTTGGAAATTGGGTTGGAAGTTGAGTTGGAAGTTAAGTTTAAAGTTGGGTTCAGATTTGGGTTGGAAGTCGGGTTGGAAGGTGGGATGGAAATTGGGATGGATGTCGGGATGGAAGTTGGGATGGAATTTGAGGTGGAAGTTGGGTTGGAAGTTGGGTTTGAAGTTTGCTTGGTAGTTGGGTTGGAAGCTGTGTTTGAAGTTGGGTTGAAAGTTGGGTTCGAAGTTGAGTTTGAAGTTGGGATGGAAGTTGGGATGGAAGTTGAGTTGGAAGTTGGGATAGAAGTTGGGATGGAAGTTGGGATGGAAGTTGGGTTGGAAGTTGGAATGGAAGTTGGGTTGGAAGTTGGGTTGAAAGTTGGGTTGGAAGTTGGGTTGGAAGTTGGGTTGGAAGTTGGGTTGGAAGTTGAGTTCGAAGTTGGGATGGAAGTTGGGATGGAAGTTGGGTTGGAAGTTGAGATGGAAGTTGGGGTTGAAGTTGGGATGGATGTTGGGATGAAATTTGGGATGGAATTTGCGTTGGAAGTTGCGATGAATGTTGGGTTGGTAGTTGGGTTGGAAGTTGGGTTGCGAGATGGGTTGGAATTTGGGTTGAAAGTTGGGTTGGATGTTGGGTTAAAAGTTGGGTTGGAATATAGGTTTGAAGTTTGGTTGGAAGTTGGGTTCAAAGTTGGGTTCAAAGTTGGGTTGGAAGTTTGTTCAGAACATGGGATTGAAGCTGGGATGGAAGTGTGGATGGAAGTTGGGTTGGAAGTTGGGATGGAAGTTGGGATGGAAGTTGGGATGGAAAATGGGATGGACGTTGGGATGGAAGTCGGGTTGGAAGTTGGGTTGAAAGTTTGGTTGGAATTTGGGCTTGAAGTTGGGTTGGAAATTGGGATGGAGGTTTGGATGGAAATTGGGATGGAAGTTGGGTTGGAAGTCGGGTTGGAAATTGGGTTGGAAGTTCGATTGCAAGTTGGGTTGGAAATTGGTTTGGAAGTTGGGTTGGAAGTTGGGTTGGAAGTTTTGTTGGAAGTTGGGTTGAAAGTTGGGTTGGAAGTTGGGTTGGAAGTTGGGTAGGAAGTGTGGATGGAAGTTGGGTTGGATGTTGGGATGGAAGTTGGGATGGAAGTTGGGATGGAAAATGGGATGGAAGTTGGGATGGTAGTTGGGTTGGAAGTTGGGTTTGAAGTTGGGTTGGAATTTGGATTGGATGTTGGGTTGGAACTTGGGATGGAAGTTGGGATGGAAGTTGGGTTGAAAGTTGGGTTGGAAGTTAATTTGGAAACTGGGTTGGAAGTTGGATTGGAAGTTGGGTTGGAAATTGGGTTGAATGTTGGGTTGGAAGTTAAGTTCGAAGTTGGGATAAGGTTCGGATTGAAGTTAGGATGGAAGTTGGGATGGAATTTAAGATGGAAGAGGGGATGGAATTCGGGTTGGAAGTTAGGTTGGAAGTTGGGTTCGAAGTTGGATTGGAAGTTGGGTTGGATGTTTGGCTGGAAGCTGGGTTGGAAGTTGGGTTGAAAGTTGGATTGCAAGTTTGGGTTGAAGTGTGGTTGGAAGTTGGGTCTTCAGTTGGGTTGGAAGTTGCGTTGGAAGTTGGGTTGGGACTTCTATTGGAAGCTGGTTTGGAAGTTGGGTAGAAAGTTGGGTTGGAAGCTAAGTTGGAAGTTGGGATGGATGTTGGGATGGAAGTCGGGATGGAAGTTGGGACTGAAGTTGGGTTGGAAGTTGGGTTGGAAGTTGGGCTTATAGCTGGGTTGGAAGCTGGGTTGGAAGTTGGGTTGAATTTTGGGTTGGAAGTTGAGTTTGAAGTTTGGATAAGGTTGGGATGGAAGTTGGGATGGAAGTTAGGATGGAAATTGGAATGGAAGTTGGGATAAAACTTGCGATGGAAGATGGGATGGAAGTTGGGTTAGAAGCTGGGTTGGAATTTGGGTTGGAATTTGTGTTGAAAGTTGGGTTAAAATTTGGGTTCGAAGTTGTGTTGGAAGTTGGGTTGGAAATTGGGATGGAAGTTGGGATGGAAGTTGTGTTGGAAGTTGGATGAGAAGTTGGGTTGGAATTTGGGTTGGCATTTTGGTTGGAAGTTGGGTTGGAAGTCGGGATGGAAGTTGGGTTGGAAGTTGGGTTTAAAGTTGGGTTCAAATTTGGGTTGGAACACGGGTTGGAAGTTGGGATGGAAGTTGGGATGGATGTGGGGATGAAAGTTGGGATGGAATTTGGGTTGGAAGTTGTGTTGGAAGTTGGGTTGGAAGTTGGCTTGGTAGTTGGGTTGGAAGCTGGGTTGGAAGTTGTGTTGAAAGTTGGGTTCGAGTTTGAGTTTTAAGTTGGGATGGAAGTTGAGATGGAAGTTGGGTTGGAAGTTGGGATAGATGTTGGGATGGAAGTAGGGATGGAAGTTGGGTTGGAAGTTGGGTTTAAAGTGGGGTTGGAAATTGGGTTGGAAGTTGGGTTGAAAGTTGGGTTGGAAGTTGAGTTCGAAGTTGGGATGGAAGTTGGGATGGAAGTTGGGTTGGAAGTTGGGATGGATTTTGGGATGAAAGTTGGGATGGAAGGTGGGTTGGAAGTTGGGATGAAAGCTGGGTTGGTAGTTGGGTCAGAATTTGTGTTGGGAGTTGGGTTGGAAGCTGGATTGATCGTTGGGTTGGATTTTGGGTTAAAAGTTGGGTTGGAAGTTAGGTTTGATCTTTGGTTGAAAGTTGGGTTGAAAGTTGGGTTCAATGTTGGGTTGGAAGTTTGCTCAGAACTTGGGATGGAAGTTGGGATGGAAGTGTGGATGGAAGTTGGGTTGGAAGTTGGGATGAAAAATTGGAAAGAAGTTGGGATGGAAAATGGGATGGATGTTGGGATGGAAGTTGGGTTGGAAGTTGGGTTGGAAGTTGGGTTGGAAGTTGGGTTGGAATTTGGGTTGGAAGTTGGGTTGGAAGTTGCGATGGAAGTTGGGATGGAAGTTGGGATGGAATTTGGGTTGGAAGTTAGGTTGGAAATTGGGCTGGAAGCTGGATTGGAAGTTGGGTTGGAAATTGGGTTGGAAGTTGGGTTGAAAGTTGGGTTGGAAGTTGGGTTGGAAGTTTTGTTGGAAGTTGGATTGGAAGTTGGATTGGAAGTTGGGTTGGAAGTTTGGTAGGTAGTGTGGATGGAATTTGGATTGGAAGTTGGGATGGAAGTTGGGATGGAAGTTGGGATGGAAAATTGGATGGAAGTTGGGATGGAAGTTGGGTTGGAAGTTGGGTTGGAAGTTTGGTTGGAATTTGGGTTGGAAGTTGGGTTGGAAGTTGGGATGGAAGTTGGGATGGAAGTTGGGATGAATGTTGGGTTGGAAGTTGGGTTGGAAATTGGGTTGGAAGTTGGATTTGAAGTTGTGTTGGAAATTGGGTTGGAAGTTGGGTTGGAAGTTGGGTTGGAAGTTGGGTTGGAATTTGGGTCGGAAGTTGGGTTGGAAATTGGGTTGAAAGTTTGGTTGGAAGTTAAGTTCGAAGTTTGGATAAGGTTGGGATGGAAGATGGGATGGAATTTGGGATGGAAGTTGGGATGGAAGAGGGGATGGAAGTTGGGTTGGAAGTTGGGTTGGAAGTTTGGTTGGAAGCTCGGTTGGAAGTTGGGTTTAAAGATGGGTTGCAATTTGGGTTGGAAGTGTGGTTGGAAGTTGGGTCTGAAGTTGGGTTGCAAGTTGGGTTGGAAGTTGGGTTGAAAGTTGGGTTGGAAGTTTTGTGGGAAGTTGGTTTGGAAGTTGGGTAGAAAGTTGGGTTTGAAGTTAATTTGGAAGTTTGGATGGATGTTGGGATGGAAGTTGCGATTGAAGTTGGGTTTGAAGTTGGGTTGGAAGTTAGGTTGGAAATTGGGTTGATAGCTGGGTTGGAAGCTGGGTTGAAAGTTGGGTTGAAATTTAGGTTGGAAGTTGAGTTTGAAGTTTGGATAAGGTTGGGATGGAAGTTGGAATGGAAATTGGGATGGAATTTGGGATGGAAGTTGGTATGGAAGATGGGATGGAAGTTGGGTTGGAAGTTGGGTTGGAAATTAGGTTGGAGGTTGGGTTGGAATTTGGGTTGGAAGTTGGGTTGGAAGTTGGGATGGAAGTTGGGATGGAAGTTGGGATGGAAGTAAGGTTGGAAGTTAGGTTGGAAATCGGGTTGGAAGTTGGATTGGAAGTTGGGTTGGAAATTGGGTTCGATGTTTGGTCTGAAGTTGGGTTGGAAGTTAAGTTGGAACTTTTGTTGGAAGTTGGGTTGAAGGGTGGATTGGAAGTTGGGTTGGAAATTGGGTAGGAAGTGTAGATGGAATTTGGGTTGGAAGTTGGGATGGAAGTTGGGATGGAAGTAGGGATGGAAAATGGGATGGAAGTTGGGATGGAAGGTGGGTTGGAAGTTGGGTTAGAAGTTGGGTTGGAATTTGGGTTTGAAGTTGGGTTGGAAGTTGGGATGGAAGTTGGGATGAAAGTTGGGTTGGAAGTTGGGTTGGAAACTGGGTTGGAAGTTGGATTGGAGGTTGGGTTGGAAATTGGGTTGGAAGTTGGGTTGGAAGTTGGGTAGGAAGTTGGGTTAGAAGTTGGGTTGGAAGTTAAGTTGGAAATTGGGTCGAAAGTTGGGTTTGAAGTTAAGTTCGAAGTTTGGATGAGGTTGGGATGGAAGTTGAAATGGAAGATGGGATGGAAGTTGGGATGGAAGAGGGGATGGAATTTGGGTTGGAAGTTGGGTTGGAAGTTGGATTGGAAGTTGGGTTGGAAGTTGGGTTGGAAGTTTGGTTGGAAGCTGGGTTGGAATTTGGGTTGAAAGTTGGGTTACAAGTTGGGTTGGAATTGTGGTTGGAAGTTGGGTCTGAAGTTGTGTTGCAAGTTTGGTTGGAAGTTGGGTTGGAAGTTGGGTCGGAAGTTGATTTCGAAGTTGGGACTGATGTTGGGATGAAAGTTGGGTTAGATGTTCGGATGGAAGTTGGGGTGGAAGTTGGGATGGAAGTTGGCATGGAAGTTTGAATGGAAGTTGGGATGGAAGTTAGGATGGAAGTTGGGTTGGAAGTTGGGTTGGAAGTTTGGTTGCAAGTAAGGTTGGAAATTGGGTTGGAATTCAGGTTGGAAGTTGGGTTAGAAATTGGGATGGAAGTTGGGATGGAAGTTGGGATGGAAGTTGCGTTGGAAGTTGGGTTGGAAATTGGGTTGGAGATTGGGATGGATGTTTTGTTGGAAGTTGGGTTCGAAGTTGGGTTGGAAGTTGGGTTGGAAGTTGGGTTGGGAGTTGGGCTGGAAGTTGGGTTGGAAGTTGGGTTGGAAGTTGTGATGGAAGTTGTTATTGAAGTTTAATTGGAAGTTGGGTTGGAAGTTTGGTTGGAAGTTGGGTTCGAAGTTGGGTTGGAAGTTGGGTTGGAAGTTGGGTTGGGAGTTGGGCTGGAAGTTGGGTTGGAAGTTGGGTTGGAAGTTGTGATGGAAGTTGTTATTGAAGTTTAATTGGAAGTTGGGTTGCAAGTTGGGTTGCAAGTTGGGTTGGAAGTTGGGTTTGAAGTTGGGCTGGAAGTTGGGTTGGAAGTTGGGTTGGACGTTGGGTTGGAAGTTGGGTTGGAAGTTGGGGTGGAATTTGGCTTGAAAGTTAGGTTCAAAGTTGGGTTGGAAGTTTGGCAGGAAGTTGGGATGGAAGTTGGAATGGAAGTCTGGATGGAAGTTGGGTTAGAAGTTGGGTTGGAAGTTGGGTTGGACGTTGGGTTGGAAGTTGGGTTAGAAGGTGGGTTGGAAGTTGGGTTTGAAGTTGGGTCGCAAGTTGGGTTTAAATTTGGGTTTGAAGTTGGGTCGGAAGTTTGGCGGGGAGTTGGAATGGAAGTTGGGATGGAAGTTGGGTTGGAAGTTGGGTTGGAAGTTGGGTTGGAGGTTGGGTTGGAAGTTGGGTTGGAGTTGGGTTGGAAGCTTTGTTGGAATTTGGGTTGAAGGTTGGGCTGGAAGTTGGGTTGGAAGTAGGGTTTGAAGTTGGGATGGAAGTTGGGATGGAAGTTGCGATGGAAGTTAGGATGGAAGTTGGGATGGAAGATGGGAAGGAAGTTGGGCTGGAAGCTAGGTTTGAAGTTGTGTTGAAAGTTGGGTTGCAAGCTGGGTTGGAAGTTGGGTTTGAAGTTGGGTTGGAAGTTGGGTTGGAAGTTGGGTTGGATGTTGGGCTGGAAGTTGGGTTGGAATTTGGGTTGGAAGTTGGGTTTGAAGTTGGGTTGGAAGTTGGGTTGGAAGTTGGGTTGGATGTTGGGCTGGAAGTTGGGTTGGAATTTGGGTTGGAAGTTGGGTTTAAAGTTGGATTGGAAGTTGGGTTGGAAGTTGGGTTGGTAGTTGGATTGGATGTTGGGTTGGAAGTTGGGTTGGGAGCTCTGTCGGAAGTTGGTTTGGAAGTTGGGTAGAAATTTGGGTTGGAAGTTAAGTTGGAAGTTTGGATGGATGTTGGGATGGAAGTTGGGATGGAATTTGGGATTGAAGTTGGGTTGGAAGTTGGGTTTGAAGATGGGTTGATAGTTGGGTTGATAGCTTGGTTGGAAGCTGGGTTGGAAGTTGGGTTGAAATTTGGGTTGGAAGTTGAGTTTGAAGTTTGGATAACGATGGGATGGAAGTTGGGATGGAAATTGGGATGGAAGTTGGGATGGAAGTTGGGTTGGAAGATGGGATGGAAGTTGGGTTGGAAGCTGGGATGGAATTTGGGTTGGAAGTTGGGTTGGAATTTGTGTTGGAAGTTGGGTTGAAACTTGGGTTCGAAGTTGTGTTGGAAGTTGGGTTGGAAGTTAAGATGGAAGTTGGGATGGAAGTTGGGTTGGAAGTTGGGTTGGAAATTCTGTTGGAGGTTGGATAAGAAGTTGGGTTGGAAGTTGCGTTCACATTTCGGTTGGATGTTGGGTTGGAAATTTGGTTGGAAGATGGGTTGGAAGTTGGGTTGGAAGTTAAGCTTAAAGTTGGGTTCAAATTTGGGTTAAAAGTGGGGTTGGAAGTTGGGATGGAAGTTGGGATGGATGTCGCGATGCAAGTTGGGATGGAATTTAAGTTGGGAGTTGGGTTGGATGTTGGGTTTGAAGTTGGCTTGGTAGTTCGGTTGGAAGCTGGGTTGGAAGTGGGGTTAAAAGTTAGGTTCGAAGTTGAGTTCAAAGTTGGGATCGAAGTTGGGATGGAAGTTGGGATAGAAGTTAGGATGCATGTTGGGATGGAAGTTGGGTTGGGAGTTGGAATGGAAGTTGGGTTGGACGTTGGGTTGGAAGTTGGGTTGGATGTTGGGTTGAAAGTTGGGTTGGAAGTTGAGTTCGAAGTTGGGATGGAAGTTGGGATGGAAGTTGGGTTGGAAGTTGGGATGAAAGTTGGGGTTGAAGTTGGGATTGATGTTGGGATGAAGTTTGGGATGGAATTTGGGTCGGAAGTTGCGATGAAAGTTGGGTTGGTAGTTGGGTTGGAAGTTGGGTTGCGAGTTGGGTTGGAAGTTTCATTGAAAGTTGGGTTGCAAGTTGGGTTGGAAGTTTGGTCAGAACTTGGTATGGAAGTTGGGATGGAAGTGTGGATGGAAGTTGGGAAAAGTTGGGATGGAAGTTCGGATGGAAAATGGGATGGAAGTTGGGATGGAAGTTGGGTTGGAAGTTGGGTTGAAAGTTGGGTTTGAATTTGGGTTTGAAGCTGGGTTGGAAATTGGGATGTAAGTTGGGATGGAAGTCGGGATGGAAGTTGGGATGGAAGTTGGGTTGGAAGTTGGATTGGAATTTGGGTTGGAAATTGGGTTGGAAGTTGGGTTGGAAGTTGGGTTGGAAGTTGGCTTGGTAGTTGGGTTGGAAGTTGGGTTGGAAGTTGGGATGGAAGCTGGGTTGGAAGTTGGGATGGAAGTTGGGATGGAAAATGGGATTGAAGCTGGGATGGAAGTTGGGTTGGAAGTTGGGTTGAAAGTTGGGTTTGAATTTGGGTTTGAAGCTGGGTTGGAAATTGGGATGTAAGTTGGGATGGAAGTCGGGATGGAAGTTGGGATGGAAGTTGGGTTGGAAGTTGGGATTGAAGTCGGGTTGGAAGTTGGGTTGGAAGTTGGGTTGGAGGTTGATTTCGAACTTGGGATGGAAGTTGGGATGGAAGTTGGGATGGAAGATGGGATGGAAGTTGGGTTGAAAGCTGGGTTGGAAGTTGGGTTGGAAGTTGGGATGGAAGCTGGGTTGGAAGTTGGGATGGAAGTTGGGATGGAAAATGGGATTGAAGCTGGGATGGAAGTTGGGTTGGAAGTTGGGTTGAAAGTTGGGTTTGAATTTGGGTTTGAAGCTGGGTTGGAAATTGGGATGTAAGTTGGGATGGAAGTCGGGATGGAAGTTGGGATGGAAGTTGGGTTGGAAGTTGGGATTGAAGTCGGGTTGGAAGTTGGGTTGGAAGTTGGGTTGGAGGTTGATTTCGAACTTGGGATGGAAGTTGGGATGGAAGTTGGGATGGAAGATGGGATGGAAGTTGGGTTGAAAGCTGGGTTGGAAGTTGGGTTGGAAGTTGGGATGGAAGCTGGGTTGGAAGTTGGGATGGAAGTTGGGATGGAAAATGGGATTGAAGCTGGGATGGAAGTTGGGTTGGAAGTTGGGTTGAAAGTTGGGTTTGAATTTGGGTTTGAAGCTGGGTTGGAAATTGGGATGTAAGTTGGGATGGAAGTCGGGATGGAAGTTGGGATGGAAGTTGGGTTGGAAGTTGGGATTGAAGTCGGGTTGGAAGTTGGGTTGGAAGTTGGGTTGGAGGTTGATTTCGAACTTGGGATGGAAGTTGGGATGGAAGTTGGGATGGAAGATGGGATGGAAGTTGGGTTGAAAGCTGGGTTGGAAGTTGGGTTGGAAGTTGGGATGGAAGCTGGGTTGGAAGTTGGGATGGAAGTTGGGATGGAAAATGGGATTGAAGCTGGGATGGAAGTTGGGTTGGAAGTTGGGTTGAAAGTTGGGTTTGAATTTGGGTTTGAAGCTGGGTTGGAAATTGGGATGTAAGTTGGGATGGAAGTCGGGATGGAAGTTGGGATGGAAGTTGGGTTGGAAGTTGGGATTGAAGTCGGGTTGGAAGTTGGGTTGGAAGTTGGGTTGGAGGTTGATTTCGAACTTGGGATGGAAGTTGGGATGGAAGTTGGGATGGAAGATGGGATGGAAGTTGGGTTGAAAGCTGGGTTGGAAGTTGGGTTGGAAGTTGGGATGGAAGCTGGGTTGGAAGTTGGGATGGAAGTTGGGATGGAAAATGGGATTGAAGCTGGGATGGAAGTTGGGTTGGAAGTTGGGTTGAAAGTTGGGTTTGAATTTGGGTTTGAAGCTGGGTTGGAAATTGGGATGTAAGTTGGGATGGAAGTCGGGATGGAAGTTGGGATGGAAGTTGGGTTGGAAGTTGGGATTGAAGTCGGGTTGGAAGTTGGGTTGGAAGTTGGGTTGGAGGTTGATTTCGAACTTGGGATGGAAGTTGGGATGGAAGTTGGGATGGAAGTTGGATTGGAAGATGGGTTGGAAGTTGGGTTGCAAGTTGGGTTGCAAGTTGGGATGGAAGTTGAGATGGTAGTTGGGTTGGAAGTTGGGTTGGAAGTTGGGCTGGAAGTTGGGTTGGAAGTTGGGTTGGAAGTTGGGCTGGAAGTTTGGTTGGAAGTTGGGTTGAAAGTTGGGTTGGAAGTTGGGATGGAAGTTGGGATGGAAGTTGAATTGGAAGATGGGTTGCAAGTTTGGTTGCAAGTTGGGTTGCAAGTTGGGATGGAAGTTGAGATGGTAGTTGGGTTGGAAGTTTGGTTGGAAGTTGGGTTGGACGTTGGGTTGGAAGTTGGGTTGGAAGGTGGGTTGGAAGTTGGATTTGAAGTTGGGTTGGAAGTTGGATCGGAAGTTTCGTTGGAAGTTGGGTGGAAAGTTGGATTAGAATTTGGGTTGGAAGTAGGGTTGGCTCTTGGGATGAAAGTTGGTATGGAAGTTGGGATGGAAGTTGGGATGGAAGTTGGGTTGGAACTTGGGATGGAAGCTGGGATGGAAGTTGGGTTGGAAGTTCGGATGGAAGTTGGGTTTGAAGTTGGGTTGGAAGATGGGTTGGGAATTGGGTTGGAAGTTGGGTTGGAAGTTGGGTTTGAAGTTGGGTTGGAAGTTGGGTTGGAAGTTGGGTTGGAAGTTGGCTTGGTAGTTGGGTTGGAAGCTGGGTTGGACGTTGGGTTGAAAGTTGGGTTCGAAGTTGAGTTTTAAGTTGGGATGGAAGTTGGGATGGAAGTTGGGTTGGAAGTTGGGATATAAGTTGGGATGGAAGTAAGGATGGAAGTTGGGTTGGAAGTTGGGTTGGAAGTGGGTTTGGAAGTTGGGTTGCAAGTTGGGTTGAAAGTTGGGTTGGAAGTTGAGTTTGATGTTGGGATGGAAGTTGGGATGGATGTTGGGTTGGAAGTTGGGATGTAAGTTGGGGTTGAAATTGGGATCGATGTTGGGATGAAAGTTGGGATGGAAGTTGGGTTGGAATTTGGGATGAAAGCTGGGTTGGTAGTTGGGTTAGAAGTTGGGTTGGGAGTTGGGTTGGAAGTTGGGTTGAAAGTTGGGTCGGATGGTGGTTTGAAAGTTGGGTTGGAAGTTAGGTTTGATCTTTGGTTGGAAGTTGGGTTGAAAGTTGGGTTCAAAGTTGGGTTGGAAGTTTGGTCAGAACTTGGGATGGAAGTTGGGATGGAATTGTGGATGGAAGTTGGGTTGGAAGTTGGGATGGAACTTGGGATGGAAGTTGGGTTGGAATTTGGGATGAAAGCTGGGTTGGTAGTTGGGTTAGAAGTTGGGTTGGGAGTTGGGTTGGAAGTTGGGATGGAAGTGGGGATGGAAGTTGGGTTGGAAGTTGGGATGGAACTTGGGATGGAAGTTGGGTTGGAATTTGGGATGAAAGCTGGGTTGGTAGTTGGGTTAGAAGTTGGGTTGGGAGTTGGGTTGGAAGTTGGGATGGAAGTGGGGATGGAAGTTGGGTTGGAAGTTGGGATGGAACTTGGGATGGAAGTTGGGTTGGAATTTGGGATGAAAGCTGGGTTGGTAGTTGGGTTAGAAGTTGGGTTGGGAGTTGGGTTGGAAGTTGGGATGGAAGTGGGGATGGAAGTTGGGTTGGAAGTTGGGATGGAACTTGGGATGGAAGTTGGGTTGGAATTTGGGATGAAAGCTGGGTTGGTAGTTGGGTTAGAAGTTGGGTTGGGAGTTGGGTTGGAAGTTGGGATGGAAGTGGGGATGGAAGTTGGGTTGGAAGTTGGGATGGAACTTGGGATGGAAGTTGGGTTGGAATTTGGGATGAAAGCTGGGTTGGTAGTTGGGTTAGAAGTTGGGTTGGGAGTTGGGTTGGAAGTTGGGATGGAAGTGGGGATGGAAGTTGGGTTGGAAGTTGGGATGGAACTTGGGATGGAAGTTGGGTTGGAATTTGGGATGAAAGCTGGGTTGGTAGTTGGGTTAGAAGTTGGGTTGGGAGTTGGGTTGGAAGTTGGGATGGAAGTGGGGATGGAAGTTGGGTTGGAAGTTGGGATGGAACTTGGGATGGAAGTTGGGTTGGAATTTGGGATGAAAGCTGGGTTGGTAGTTGGGTTAGAAGTTGGGTTGGGAGTTGGGTTGGAAGTTGGGATGGAAGTGGGGATGGAAGTTGGGTTGGAAGTTGGGATGGAACTTGGGATGGAAGTTGGGTTGGAATTTGGGATGAAAGCTGGGTTGGTAGTTGGGTTAGAAGTTGGGTTGGGAGTTGGGTTGGAAGTTGGGATGGAAGTGGGGATGGAAGTTGGGTTGGAAGTTGGGATGGAACTTGGGATGGAAGTTGGGTTGGAATTTGGGATGAAAGCTGGGTTGGTAGTTGGGTTAGAAGTTGGGTTGGGAGTTGGGTTGGAAGTTGGGATGGAAGTGGGGATGGAAGTTGGGTTGGAAGTTGGGATGGAACTTGGGATGGAAGTTGGGTTGGAATTTGGGATGAAAGCTGGGTTGGTAGTTGGGTTAGAAGTTGGGTTGGGAGTTGGGTTGGAAGTTGGGATGGAAGTGGGGATGGAAGTTGGGTTGGAAGTTGGGATGGAACTTGGGATGGAAGTTGGGTTGGAATTTGGGATGAAAGCTGGGTTGGTAGTTGGGTTAGAAGTTGGGTTGGGAGTTGGGTTGGAAGTTGGGATGGAAGTGGGGATGGAAGTTGGGTTGGAAGTTGGGATGGAACTTGGGATGGAAGTTGGGTTGGAATTTGGGATGAAAGCTGGGTTGGTAGTTGGGTTAGAAGTTGGGTTGGGAGTTGGGTTGGAAGTTGGGATGGAAGTGGGGATGGAAGTTGGGTTGGAAGTTGGGATGGAACTTGGGATGGAAGTTGGGTTGGAATTTGGGATGAAAGCTGGGTTGGTAGTTGGGTTAGAAGTTGGGTTGGGAGTTGGGTTGGAAGTTGGGATGGAAGTGGGGATGGAAGTTGGGTTGGAAGTTGGGATGGAAGATGGGATGGAAGTTGGTATGGAAGTTGGGATGGAAGTCGGGTTGGAAGTTGGGTTGGAAGTTGGGTTTGATCTTGGGTTGGAAGTTGGGTTGAAAGTTGGGTTGGAAGGTGGGATGGAAGTTGGGATGGAAGTTGAGTTGGAAGATGGGTTGCAAGTTGGGTTGCAAGTTGGGTTGCAAGTTGGGATGGAAGTTGAGATGGTAGTTGGGTTGGAAGTTTGGTTGGAAATTGGGTTGGACGTTGGGTTGGAAGTTGGGTTGGAAGTTGGGCTGGAAGTTGGGTTGGAAGTTGGGTTGGAAGTTGGGCTGGAAGTTTGGTTGGAAGTTGGGTTGAAAGTTGGGTTGGAAGTTGGGATGGAAGTTGGGATGGAAGTTGAATTGGAAGATGGGTTGCAAGTTGGGTTGCAAGTTGGGTTGCAAGTTGGGATGGACGTTGAGATGGTAGTTGGGTTGGAAGTTTGGTTGGAAATTGGGTTGGACGTTGGGTTGGAAGTTGGGTTGGAAGGTGGGTTGGAATTTGGGTTTGAATTTGGGTTGGAAGTTGGATCTGAAGTTTTGTTGGAAGTTGGGTGGCAAGTTGGATTAAAATTTTGGTTGGAAGTAGGGTTGGCTCATGGGATGAAAGTTGGTATGGAAGTTGGGATGGAAGTTGGGACGGAAGTTGGGTTGGAAGTTGGGATGGAAGTTGGGTTGGAAGTTCGGATGGAAGTTGGGTTTGAAGTTGGGTTGGAAGATGGGTTGGAAATTGGGTTGGAAGTTGGGTTGGAAATTGGGTTTGAAGTTGGGTTGGAAGTTGGGTTGGAAGTTGTGTTGGAAGTTGGGATGGAAGATGGGATGGAAGTTGGTATGGAAGTTGGGATGGGAGTTGTGTTGGAAGTTGGGATGGAAGATGGGATGGAAGTTGGTATGGAAGTTGGGATGGAAGT
>SZWC01007341.1:53881-97745 GCA_023375785.1 Penium margaritaceum | reverse complement strand
AAGTTGGGTTGGAATTTGGGTTGGAAGTTGGGTTGGAAGTTGGGATGGAAGTTGGGATGGAAGTTGGGATGAAAGTTGGGTTGGAAGTTGGGTTGGAAATTTAGTTGGAAGCTGGATTGGAAGTTGGGTTGGAAATTGGGTTGGAAGTTGGGTTGGATGTTGGGTTGGAAGTTGGGTTTAAAGTTGGGTTCAAATTTGGGTTGGAAGTCGGGTTGGAAGTTGGGATGGAAGTTGGGATGGATGTCGGGATGGAAGTTGGGGTGGAACTTGGGTTGGAAGTTGTGTTGGAAGTTGGGTTGGAAGTTGGCTTGGTAGTTGGGTTGGAAGCTGGGTTGGACGTTGGGTTGAAAGTTGGTTTCGAAGTTGAGTTTTGAGTTGGGATGGAAGTTGGGATGGAAGTTGGGTTGGAAGTTTGGATATAAGTTGGGATGGAAGTAGGGATGGAAGTTGGGTTGGAAGTTGGGTTGGAAGTGGGGTTGGAAGTTGGGTTGCAAGTTGGGTTGAAAGTTGGGTTGGAAGTTGAGTTCGATGTTGGGATGGAAGTTGGGATGGAAGTTGGGTTGGAAGTTGGGATGTAAGTTGAGTTTGAAGTTGGGACCGATGTTGGGATGAAAGTTGGGATGGAAGGTGGGTTGGAATTTGGGATGAAAGCTGGGTTGGTAGTTGGCTTAGAAGTTGGGTTGGGAGTTGGGTTGGAAGTTGGGTTGAAAGCTGGGTTGGATGGTGGTTTGAAAGTTGGGTTGAAAGTTTGGTTTGATCTTTGGTTGAAAGTTGGGTTGAAAGTTGGGTTGAAAGTTGGGTTCAAAGTTGGGTTGGAAGTTTGGTCAGAACTTGGGATGGAAGTTGGGATGGAAGTGTGGATGGAAGTTGGGTTGGAAGTTGGGATGAAAAATGGGATGGAAGTTGGGATGGAAAATGGGATGGAAGTTGGGATTGAAGTTGGGTTGGAAGTTGGGTTGGAAGTTGGGTTAAAAGTTGGGTTGGATTTTGGGTTGGAAGTTGGGTTGGAAGTTGGGATGGAAGTTGGGATGGAAGTTGGGATGGAAGTTGGGTTGGAAGTTAGGTTGGAAATTGGGTTGGAAGTTGGATTGGAAGTTGGGTTGGAAATTGGGTTGGAAGTTGGGCTGGAAGTTTAGTTTGAAGTTGGTATGGAAGTTTTGTTGGAAGTTGGGTTGAAAGTTGGGTTGGAAGTTGGGTTGGAAGCTGGGTAGGTAGTGTGGATGGAATTTGGGTTGGAATTTGGGATGGAAGTTGGGATGGAAAATGGGATGGAAGTTGGGATGGAAGTTGGGTTGGAAGTTTGGTTGGAAGTTTGGTTGGAATTTGGGTTGGAAGTTGGGATGGAAGTTGGGATGAAAGTTGGGGTGGAAGTTGGGTTGGAAATCGGGTTGGAAGTTGGATTGGAAGTTGGGTTGGAAATTGGGTTGGAAGTTGGGTTGGAAGTTAAGTTCGAAGTTTGGATAAGGTTGGGATGGAAGTTGGGATGGAAGTTGTGATGGAAGTTGGGATGGAAGTTGGGATGGAAGAGTAGATGGAAGTTGGG
Source organism: Penium margaritaceum (assembly GCA_023375785.1). Lineage (NCBI taxonomy): Eukaryota > Viridiplantae > Streptophyta > Zygnematophyceae > Desmidiales > Peniaceae > Penium > Penium margaritaceum. The sequence goes on along the minus strand of SZWC01007341.1, from coordinate 96,202 downwards.
TTGGAAGTTGGGTTGGAAGTTGGGTTGGAAGTATGATTGGAAGTTGGGTTGGTAGTTGGGTTGGAAGTTTGGTTGGCAGCTGGGTTGGAAGTTGGGTTGGAAGTTTGGTTGCAAGTTGGGTTGGAAGTGTGGTTGGAAGTTGGGTCTGAAGTTGGGTTGCAAGTTAGGATGGAAGTTGGGTTGGAAGTTGGGTTAGAAGTTCTGTGGGATGTTTGTTTGGAAGTTGGATAGAAAGTTGGGTTGGAAGTTAAGTTGGAAGTTGGGATGGAAGTTGGGTGTGAAGTTTGGATTGAAGTCGGGTTGGAAGTTGGGTTGGAAGTTGGGTTGATAGCTGGGTTGGAAGCTGGGTTGGACGTTGGGTTGAAATTTGGGTTGGAAGTTGAGTTTGAAGTTTGGATAAGGTTGGGATGGAAGTTGGGACGGAAATTGGGATGGAAGTTGGGATGGAAGTTGGTATGGAAGATGGGATGGAAGTTGGGTTGAAAGCTGGTTTGGATATTTGGTTGGAAGTTGGGTTGGAATTTGTGTTGGAAGTTGGGTTGAAGTTGGGGTTCGAAGTTGTGTTGGAAGTTGATTTGGAAGTTGGGATGGGACTTGGGATAAAAGTTGGGTTGGAATTTGAGTTGGAAGTTGGGTTAGAAGTTGGGTTGGAAGTTGGGTTGGAAGTTGGGTTGGAGGTTGAGTTCGAACTTGGGATGGAAGTTGGGATGGAATTGGGGATGGAATTTGGGTTGGAAATTGGGTTGGAAATTGGGTTGGAGATTGGGATGGATGTATGGTTGGAATTTGGGTTTGAAGTTGGGTTGGTATTTGGGCTGGAAGTTTGGTTGGAAGTTGGGTTGAAAGTTGGGTTGGAAGTTGGGATTGAAGTTGGGATGGAAGTTGAATTGGAACATGGGTTGCAAGTTGGGTTGCAAGTTGGGTTGCAAGTTGGGATGGAAGTTGAGATGGTAGTTGGGTTGGAAGTTTGGTTGGAAGTTGGGTTGGACGTTGGGTTGGAGGTTGGGTTGGAAGGTGGGTTGGAAGTTGGGTTTGAAGTTGGGTTGGAAGTTGGATCGGAAGTTTTGTTGGAAGTTGGGTGGAAAGTTGGATTAGAATTTGGGTTGGAAGTAGGGTTGGCTCTTGGGATGAAAGTTGGTATGGAAGTTGGGATGGAAGTTGGGATGGAAGTTGGGATGGATTTTGGGATGGAAGTTGGGATGGAAGTTGGGTTGGAAGTTCGGATGGAAGTTGGGTTTGAAGTTGGGTTTGAAGATGGGTTGGAAATGGGGTTGGAAATTGGGTTGGAAGTTGGGTTTGAAGTTGGGTTGGAAGTTGGGTTGGAAGTTGGGTTGGAAGTTGGGATGGAAGATGGGATGGAAGTTGGTATGGAAGTTGGGATGGAAGTCGGGTTGGAAGTTGGGTTGGAAGTTGGATTGGAAGTTGTGTTGGAAGTTGGGTTGTAAGTTTGGTTTAAATTTGGTTGGAAGTTGGGTTAGAAGTTGGGATGGAAGTTGGGATGGAAGTTGGGTTGGAATTTGGGATGGAAGTTGGGTTGGAATATGGGTCGGAAGTTGGGTTCAAAATTGGGTTGGAAGTTGGGTTGGAAGTTGGGTTGAAAGTTGGGTTGGAAGTTGGGTTGGAAGCTGGGTTGGAAGTTGGATTGGAAGTTTGGTTGGAAGTTGGGTTGGAAATTGGGATAGAAGTTTGGTTTGAAGTTAGGTTGGAAGCTGGGTCGGAAGTTAAGTAGAAAGTTGGTTTGGAAGTTTGGTTGAAAGTTGGGTTGAAGGTTGGGTTGGAAGTTTGCTTGGAAGTAGGATTGGAAGTTGGGTTGGAGTTGGGGTGGGAAGTTGGGTTGGAAGTTGGGTTGGAAATCGGGTTGGAAGTTGGGTTGGACGTTAGGTTGGAATTGGGGTAGGAAGTTGAGTAGGAAGTTGGATAGGAAGTTGGTTTGGAAGTTTGGTTGGAAGTTGGGTTGGAAGTTGGGTTGGAAGTTGGGTTGGAAGTTGGGTTGGAAGTTGGGTTGGAAGTTGGGTTGAAAGTTGGGATGAAAGTTGGGTTCGAAGTTGGGTTGGAAGTTGGGTTGGAAGTTTGGTAGGAAGTTGGGTTGGAAGTTTGGTTGGATGTTGGGTTGGTAGTTGGGTTGGAAGTTGGGTTGGAAGTTGGGTAGGAAGTGTGGATGGAAGTTGGGTTGGAAGTTGGGATGGTAGTTGGGATCGAAGTTGGGATGGAAAATGGGATGGAAGTTGGGATTGAAGTTGGGGTTGAAGTTGGGTTGGAAGTTGGGTTGGAATTTGGGTTGGAAGTTGGGTTGGAAGTTGGGATGGAAGTTGGGATAGAAGTTGGGATTAAAGTTGAGTTGGAAGTTGGGTTGGAAATTTAGTTGGAAGCTGGATTGGAAGTTGGGTTGGAAATTGGGTTGGAAGTTGCGTTGGACATTGGGTTGGAAGTTGGGTTTAAAGTTGGGTTCAAATTTGGGTTGGAAGTCGGGTTGGAAGTTGGGATGGAAGTTGGGATGGATGTCGGGATGGAAGTTGGGATGGAATTTGGGTTGGAAGTTGTGTTGGAAGTTGGGTTGGAAGTTGGCTTGGTAGTTGGGTTGGAAGCTGGGTTGGACGTTGGGTTGAAAGTTGGGTTCGAAGTTGAGTTTTAAGTTGGGATGGAAGTTGGGATGGAAGTTGGGTTGGAAGTTGGGTTGGAAGCTGGGTTGGACGTTGGGTTGAAAGTTGGGTTCGAAGTTGAGTTTTAAGTTGGGATGGAAGTTGGGATGGAAGTTGGGTTGGAAGTTGGGATATAAGTTGGGATGGAAGTAGGGATGGAAGTTGGGTTGGAAGTTGGGTTGGAATTGGGTTTGGAAGTTGGGTTGCAAGTTGGGTTGAAAGTTGGGTTGAAAGTTGGGTTGAAAGTTGGGATGGAAGTTGGGATGGAAGCTGGGTTGGAAGTTGGGATGTAAGTTGGGGTTGAAATTGGGATCGATGTTGGGATGAAAGTTGGGATGGAAGGTGGGTTGGAATTTGGGATGAAAGCTGGGTTGGTAGTTGGGTTAGAAGTTGGGTTGGGAGTTGGGTTGGAAGTTGGGTTGAAAGTTAGGTCGGATGGTGGTTTGAAAGTTGGGTTGGAAGTTAGGTTTGATCTTTGGTTGGAAGTTGGGTTGAAAGTTGGGTTCAAAGTTGGGTTGGAAGTTTGGTCAGAACTTGGGATGGAAGTTGGGATGGATGTGTGGATGGAAGTTGGGTTGGAAGTTGGGATGAAAAATGGGATGGAAGTTCGGATGGAAAATGGGATGGAAGTTGGGATTGAAGTTGGGTTGGAAGTTGGGTTGGTAGTTGGGTTGGAAGTTGGGTTGGATTTTGGGTTGGAAGTTGGGTTGGAATTTGGGATGGATGTTGGGATGGAAGTTGGGATGGAAGTTTGGTTGGAAGTTAGGTTGGAAATTGGGTTTGAAGTTGGATTGGAAGTTGGGTTGGAAATTGGGTTGGAAGTTGAGCTGGAAGTTTAGTTGGAAGTTGGTATGGAAGTTTTGTTGGAAGTTGGGTTGAAAGTTGGGTTGGAAGTTGGGTTGGAAGTTTGGTAGGTAGTGTGGATGGAAGTTGGGTTGGAATTTGGGATGGAAGTTGGGATGGAAAATGGGATGGAAGTTGGGATGGAAGTTGGGTTGGAAGTTGGGTTGGAAATTGGGTTGGAAGTTGGGTTTGAAGTTGGGTTGGAAGATGGGTTGGAAATGGGGTTGGAAATTGGGTTGGAAGTTGGGTTTGAAGTTGGGTTGGAAGATGGGTTGGAAATGGGGTTGGAAATTGGGTTGGAAGTTGGGTTTGAAGTTGGGTTGGAAGATGGGTTGGAAATGGGGTTGGAAATTGGGTTGGAAGTTGGGTTTGAAGTTGGGTTGGAAGATGGGTTGGAAATGGGGTTGGAAATTGGGTTGGAAGTTGGGTTTGAAGTTGGGTTGGAAGATGGGTTGGAAATGGGGTTGGAAATTGGGTTGGAAGTTGGGTTTGAAGTTGGGTTGGAAGATGGGTTGGAAATGGGGTTGGAAATTGGGTTGGAAGTTGGGTTTGAAGTTGGGTTGGAAGATGGGTTGGAAATGGGGTTGGAAATTGGGTTGGAAGTTGGGTTTGAAGTTGGGTTGGAAGATGGGTTGGAAATGGGGTTGGAAATTGGGTTGGAAGTTGGGTTTGAAGTTGGGTTGGAAGATGGGTTGGAAATGGGGTTGGAAATTGGGTTGGAAGTTGGGTTTGAAGTTGGGTTGGAAGATGGGTTGGAAATGGGGTTGGAAATTGGGTTGGAAGTTGGGTTTGAAGTTGGGTTGGAAGATGGGTTGGAAATGGGGTTGGAAATTGGGTTGGAAGTTGGGTTTGAAGTTGGGTTGGAAGATGGGTTGGAAATGGGGTTGGAAATTGGGTTGGAAGTTGGGTTTGAAGTTGGGTTGGAAGATGGGTTGGAAATGGGGTTGGAAATTGGGTTGGAAGTTGGGTTTGAAGTTGGGTTGGAAGATGGGTTGGAAATGGGGTTGGAAATTGGGTTGGAAGTTGGGTTTGAAGTTGGGTTGGAAGATGGGTTGGAAATGGGGTTGGAAATTGGGTTGGAAGTTGGGTTTGAAGTTGGGTTGGAAGATGGGTTGGAAATGGGGTTGGAAATTGGGTTGGAAGTTGGGTTTGAAGTTGGGTTGGAAGATGGGTTGGAAATGGGGTTGGAAATTGGGTTGGAAGTTGGGTTTGAAGTTGGGTTGGAAGATGGGTTGGAAATGGGGTTGGAAATTGGGTTGGAAGTTGGGTTTGAAGTTGGGTTGGAAGATGGGTTGGAAATGGGGTTGGAAATTGGGTTGGAAGTTGGGTTTGAAGTTGGGTTGGAAGATGGGTTGGAAATGGGGTTGGAAATTGGGTTGGAAGTTGGGTTTGAAGTTGGGTTGGAAGATGGGTTGGAAATGGGGTTGGAAATTGGGTTGGAAGTTGGGTTTGAAGTTGGGTTGGAAGATGGGTTGGAAATGGGGTTGGAAATTGGGTTGGAAGTTGGGTTTGAAGTTGGGTTGGAAGATGGGTTGGAAATGGGGTTGGAAATTGGGTTGGAAGTTGGGTTTGAAGTTGGGTTGGAAGATGGGTTGGAAATGGGGTTGGAAATTGGGTTGGAAGTTGGGTTTGAAGTTGGGTTGGAAGATGGGTTGGAAATGGGGTTGGAAATTGGGTTGGAAGTTGGGTTTGAAGTTGGGTTGGAAGATGGGTTGGAAATGGGGTTGGAAATTGGGTTGGAAGTTGGGTTGGAAGTTGGGATAGAAGTTGGGATGGAAGTTGGGTTGGAAGTTGGGATGGAAGTTGGGATGAAAGTTGGGTTGGAAGTTGGGTTGGAAGTTGGATTGGAAGTTGTGTTGGAAGTTGGGTTGTAAGTTTGGTTTAAATTTGGTTGGAAGTTGGGTTAGAAGTTGGGATGGAAGTTGGGATGGAAGTTGGGTTGGAATTTGGGATGGAAGTTGGGTTGGAATATGGGTCGGAAGTTGGGTTCTAAATTGGGTTGGAAGTTGGGTTGGAAGTTGGGTTGAAAGTTGGGTTGGAAGTTGGGTTGGAAGCTGGGTTGGAAGTTGGATTGGAAGTTTGGTTGGAAGTTGAGTTGGAAATTGGGTTAGAAGTTTGGTTTGAAGTTAGGTTGGAAGCTGGGTCGGAAGTTAAGTAGAAATTTGGTTTGGAAGTTTGGTTGAAAGTTGGGTTGAAGGTTGGGTTGGAAGTTTGGTTGGAAGTAGGGTTGGAAGTTGGGTTGGAATTGGGGTGGGAAGTTGGGTTGGAAGTTGGGTTGGAAATTGGGTTGGAAGTTGGGTTGGAAGTTGGGATGGAAGTTGGGTTGGAAGTTTGGTTGGAAGTTTGGTTGGAATTTCGGTTGGAAGTTGGGATGGAAGTTGGGATGAAAGTTGGGGTGGAAGTTGGGTTGGAAATTGGGTTGGAAGTTGGGTTGGAAGTTGGGATAGAAGTTGGGATGGAAGTTGGGTTGGAAGTTTGGTTGGAAGTTTGGTTGGAATTTCGGTTGGAAGTTGGGATGGAAGTTGGGATGAAAGTTGGGGTGGAAGTTGGGTTGGAAATTGGGTTGGAAGTTGGGTTGGAAGTTGGGATAGAAGTTGGGATGGAAGTTGGGTTGGAAGTTTGGTTGGAAGTTTGGTTGGAATTTCGGTTGGAAGTTGGGATGGAAGTTGGGATGAAAGTTGGGGTGGAAGTTGGGTTGGAAATTGGGTTGGAAGTTGGGTTGGAAGTTGGGATAGAAGTTGGGATGGAAGTTGGGTTGGAAGTTTGGTTGGAAGTTTGGTTGGAATTTCGGTTGGAAGTTGGGATGGAAGTTGGGATGAAAGTTGGGGTGGAAGTTGGGTTGGAAATTGGGTTGGAAGTTGGGTTGGAAGTTGGGATAGAAGTTGGGATGGAAGTTGGGTTGGAAGTTTGGTTGGAAGTTTGGTTGGAATTTCGGTTGGAAGTTGGGATGGAAGTTGGGATGAAAGTTGGGGTGGAAGTTGGGTTGGAAATTGGGTTGGAAGTTGGGTTGGAAGTTAAGTTCGAAGTTTGGATAAGGTTGGGATGGAAGTTGGGATGGAAGTTGTGATGGAAGTTGGGATGGAAGTTGGGATGGAAGAGTACATGGAAGTTGGGTTGGTTGTTGGGTTGGAAGTTGGATTGGAAGTTGGGTTTGTAGTTGGGTTCGAAGTTTGGTTGGAAGCTGGGTTGGGAGTTGGTTTGAAAGTTTGGTTGAATGTTGGGTTGGAAGTGTGGTTGGAAGTTGGGTCTGAAGTTGGGTTGCAAGTTGGGTTGGAAGTTGGGTTGGAAGTTGGGTTAGAAGTTCTGTGGGAAGTTTGTTTGGAAGTTGGATAGAAAGTTGGGTTGGAAGTTCGGATGGAAGTTGGGTTTGAAGTTGGGTTGATAGCTGGGTTGGAAGCTGGGTTGGACGTTGGGTTGAAAGTTGGGATGAAAGTTGGGATGGAAGTTGAATTGGAAGATGGGTTGCAAGTTGGGTTGGAAGTTCGGATGGAAGTTGGGTTTGAAGTTGGGTTGATAGCTGGGTTGGAAGCTGGGTTGGACGTTGGGTTGAAAGTTGGGATGAAAGTTGGGATGGAAGTTGAATTGGAAGATGGGTTGCAAGTTGGGTTGGAAGTTCGGATGGAAGTTGGGTTTGAAGTTGGGTTGATAGCTGGGTTGGAAGCTGGGTTGGACGTTGGGTTGAAAGTTGGGATGAAAGTTGGGATGGAAGTTGAATTGGAAGATGGGTTGCAAGTTGGGTTGGAAGTTCGGATGGAAGTTGGGTTTGAAGTTGGGTTGATAGCTGGGTTGGAAGCTGGGTTGGACGTTGGGTTGAAAGTTGGGATGAAAGTTGGGATGGAAGTTGAATTGGAAGATGGGTTGCAAGTTGGGTTGGAAGTTCGGATGGAAGTTGGGTTTGAAGTTGGGTTGATAGCTGGGTTGGAAGCTGGGTTGGACGTTGGGTTGAAAGTTGGGATGAAAGTTGGGATGGAAGTTGAATTGGAAGATGGGTTGCAAGTTGGGTTGGAAGTTCGGATGGAAGTTGGGTTTGAAGTTGGGTTGATAGCTGGGTTGGAAGCTGGGTTGGACGTTGGGTTGAAAGTTGGGATGAAAGTTGGGATGGAAGTTGAATTGGAAGATGGGTTGCAAGTTGGGTTGGAAGTTTGGTAGGAAGTTGGGTTGGAAGATGGGTTGGAAATTGGGTTGGAAGTTGGGTTGGAAGTTGGGTTTGAAGTTGGGTTGGAAGTTGGGTTGGAAGTTGGGTTGGAAGTTGGGATGGAGGATGGGATGGAAGTTGGTATGGAAGTTGGGATGGAAGTCGGGTTGGAAGTTGGGTTGGAAGTTGGGTTGGAAGTTGGATTGGAAGTTGTGTTTGAAGTTGGGTTGTAAGTTTGGTTTAAATTTGGTTGGAAGTTGGGTTAGAAGTTGGGATGGAAGTTGGGTTGAAATTTGGGATGGAAGTTGGGTTGGAATATGGGTCGGAAGTTGGGTTCGAAATTGGGTTGGAAGTTGGGTTGGAAGTTGGGTTGAAAGTTGGGTTGGAAGTTGGGTTGGAAGCTGGGTTGGAAGTTGGATTGGAAGTTTTGTTGGAAGTTGGGTTGGAAATTGGGTTAGAAGTTTGGTTTGAAGTTAGGTTGGAAGCTGGGTCGGACGTTAAGTAGAAAGTTGGTTTGGAAGTTTGGTTGAAAGTTGGGTTGAAGGTTGGGTTGGAAGTTTGGTTGGAAGTAGGGTTGGAAGTTGGGTTGGAATTGGGGTGGGAAGTTTGGTTGGAAGTTGGGTTGGAAGTTGGGTTGGAAGTTGGGTTGGAAGTTGGGTTGGAAGTGGGGTTGGAAGTTGGGTTGGAAGTTGGGTTGGAAGTTGGGTTGGAAGTTGTGTTGGAAGTTGGGTTGAAAGTTGGGATGAAAGTTGGGTTCGAAGTTGGGTTGGAAGTTGGGTTGGAAGTTGGGATAGAAATTGGGATGGAAGTTGGGATGGAAGTTGGGTTGGAAGTTGGGTTGGAAATCGGGTGGGAAATTTGGTTGGAAGTCGGGTTGGGAGTTGGGTTGGAAGTTGGGTTGGAAGTTAGGTTGGAAGTTTGGTAGGAAGTTGGGTTGGAAGTTTGGTTGGATCTTGGGTTGGTAGTTGGGTTGGAAGTTTGGTTGGATCTTGGGTTGGTAGTTGGGTTGGAAGTTGGGTTGGAAGTTGGGTAGGAAGTGTGGATGGAAGTTGGGTTGGAAGTTGGGTTGGAATTTGGGTTGGAAGTTGGGTTGGAAGTTGGGATGGAAGCTGGGATGGAAGTTGGGATGAAAGTTGAGTTGGAAGTTGGGTTGGAAATTTAGTTGGAAGCTGGATTGGAAGTTGGGTTGGAAATTGGGTTGGAAGTTGGGTTGGACGTTGGGTTGGAAGTTGGGTTTAAAGTTGGGTTCAAATTTGGGTTGGAAGTCGGGTTGGAAGTTGGGATGGAAGTTGGGATGGATGTCGGGATGGAAGTTTGGATGGAATTTGGGTTGGAAGTTGTGTTGGAAGTTTGGTTGGAAGTTGGCTTGGTAGTTGGGTTGGAAGCTGGGTTGGACGTTGGGTTGAAAGTTGGGTTCGAAGTTGAGTTTTAAGTTGGGATGGAAGTTGGGATGGAAGTTGGGTTGGAAGTTGGGATGGAAGATGGGATGGAAGTTGGGTTGGAAGTTGGGTTGAAATTTGGGTTCGAAGTTGGGTTGGAAGTTGGGTTGAAATTTGGGTTCGAAGTTGGGTTGGAAGTTTGGTTGGATGTTGGGTTCGAAGTCGGGATGGACGTTGGGATGGAAGTTTGGATGGAAGTTGGGTTCGAAGTTGGGTTGGAAGTTGGGTTGAAATTTGGGTTCGAAGTTGGGTTGGAAGTTTGGTTGGATGTTGGGTTCGAAGTCGGGATGGACGTTGGGATGGAAGTTTGGATGGAAGTTGGGTTCGAAGTTGGGTTGGAAGTTGGGTTGAAATTTGGGTTCGAAGTTGGGTTGGAAGTTTGGTTGGATGTTGGGTTCGAAGTCGGGATGGACGTTGGGATGGAAGTTTGGATGGAAGTTGGGTTCGAAGTTGGGTTGGAAGTTGGGTTGAAATTTGGGTTCGAAGTTGGGTTGGAAGTTTGGTTGGATGTTGGGTTCGAAGTCGGGATGGACGTTGGGATGGAAGTTTGGATGGAAGTTGGGTTCGAAGTTGGGTTGGAAGTTGGGTTGAAATTTGGGTTCGAAGTTGGGTTGGAAGTTTGGTTGGATGTTGGGTTCGAAGTCGGGATGGACGTTGGGATGGAAGTTTGGATGGAAGTTGGGTTCGAAGTTGGGTTGGAAGTTGGGTTGAAATTTGGGTTCGAAGTTGGGTTGGAAGTTTGGTTGGATGTTGGGTTCGAAGTCGGGATGGACGTTGGGATGGAAGTTTGGATGGAAGTTGGGTTCGAAGTTGGGTTGGAAGTTGGGTTGAAATTTGGGTTCGAAGTTGGGTTGGAAGTTTGGTTGGATGTTGGGTTCGAAGTCGGGATGGACGTTGGGATGGAAGTTTGGATGGAAGTTGGGTTCGAAGTTGGGTTGGAAGTTGGGTTGAAATTTGGGTTCGAAGTTGGGTTGGAAGTTTGGTTGGATGTTGGGTTCGAAGTCGGGATGGACGTTGGGATGGAAGTTTGGATGGAAGTTGGGTTCGAAGTTGGGTTGGAAGTTGGGTTGAAATTTGGGTTCGAAGTTGGGTTGGAAGTTTGGTTGGATGTTGGGTTCGAAGTCGGGATGGACGTTGGGATGGAAGTTTGGATGGAAGTTGGGTTCGAAGTTGGGTTGGAAGTTGGGTTGAAATTTGGGTTCGAAGTTGGGTTGGAAGTTTGGTTGGATGTTGGGTTCGAAGTCGGGATGGACGTTGGGATGGAAGTTGGGATGGAAGTTGGGATAGAAGTTGGGATGGAAGTTGCGTTAGAAGTTGGGTTGGAATTTGGGTTGGAAGTTGGGTTGGAAGTTGGGTTGGAAGTTGGGATGGAAGTTGGATTGGAAGTTGGGTTGGAAGTTGGGTTGAATGTTGGGTTGGAAGCTGAGTTGGAAGTTGGGATGGAAGTTGGGATGGAAGTTGGGTTGGAAGTTGGGATGGAAGTTGGGATGGAAGTTGGGATGGAAGCTAGGATAAAAGTTAGGATGGAATTTGGGTTGGAAGTTGAGTTTGAAGTTTGGATGGAAGTTGGGATGGAAGTTGGGTTGGAAAGCTGGGATGGAGGATGGGATGGAAGTTGGGTTGGAAGTTGGGTTGGAAGTTGAGCTGGAATCTGGGTTGGAAATTGGGTTGGAAATTGGGTTGGAAATCGGGTTGGAAGTTGGGTTGGAAGTTGGGTTGGAAGTTGGGTTAGAAGTTGGGTGGGAAGTTGGGTCGGAAGTTGGGTTTGAAGTTGGGTTAAAAGTTTGGTTGGAAGTTGGGTTCGAAGTTGCGTAGGAAGTTTGGTTGGACGTTGGGTTGGAAGTTGCGTTGGAAGATGGGTTGGAAGTTGGGTTGACATTTTGGTTTGAAGTTGAGTTGGAAGTTAGGTTGGAAGTTGGAATGGATGTTGGGATGGAAGTTGCGTTGGAATTTGGGTTGGAATTTGTCTTGGATGTTGGGTTGGAAGTTGGGTTGGATGTTGGGTTCGAAGTTCGGTTGGAAATTTGGTTGGAAGTTGGGTTGGAAGTTGGGCTGAATGTTGGGTACAAAGTTGGGTTGGAAGTTGGGTTGGAAGCTGGGATGGAAGTTGGGATCAAAGTCGGGATGGAAGTTGGGATGGAAGTTGGGTTGGAAGTTGGGATGAAAGTTGGGTTGGAAGTTGGGTTGGTAGTTGAATTGGAAGCTGGGTTGGAAGTTGGGTTGAAGGTTGGGTTGGAAGTTGAGTTCGAAGTGGGGATGGAAGTTGGGATGGAAGTTGGATTGGAATTTTGGATAGAAGGTGGGATGGAAGTTGGGATGGAAGCTGGGATGCAAGTTGGTTTGGCAGTTGGGTTGGAAGCTGGGTTGGAAGTTGGGTTGGAGGTCGGGTTGGAAGTTGGGTTGGAAGTTTGGTTGGAAGTATGGTTGGAAGTTGGGTTGGAAGTTGGGTTGAAAGTTGGGTTGGAATTTGAGTTCGAAGTTGGGATGGAAGTTTGGGATGGAAGTTGGGGTGGAAGTTGGGGTGAAAGTTGGGATGGAAGTTGGGCTGGAAGTTGGGATGGAAGTTGGGATGGAAGTTGAGTTGGACGTTGGGATGGAAGTTGGATTGGAAGTTGGGTTTGAATTTGGGTTGGAAGTTGGGTTGGAAGTTTGGATGGAATTTGGGGTAAAAGTTGGGTTGGAAGTTGGGTTGGAAGTTGGGTTGAAATTTGGGTTCGAATTGGGGTTGCAAGTTTGGTTGGAAGTTGCGATGGAAGTTGGGATGGAAGTTGGGATGGAAGTTTGGATGGAAGTTGGGTCTGAAGTCAGGTTGGAAGTTGGGTTGGAAGTTGGGTTGGAAGTTAGGTTGGAAGTTCGGTTAGAAGTTGCGATGGAAGTTGGGATGGAAGTTAGGTTGGAAGTTGGATTAGAAGTTGCGATGGAAGTTGGGATGGAAGTTGGGTTGGAAGTCGGTTTGGACGCGAGGTTGGAAGTTGGGACGGAAGTTGGGTTGGAAGTTGGGTTTGACTTTAGGTTGGAAGTTGAGTTCCAAGTTGGGATGGAAGTTAGGATGGAAGTTGGGCTGGAATTTGGGATGGAAGTTGGGATGGAAGTTGGGACGCAGGTTGGGATAAGAGTGTTGAAAAATTGCCCATCCGCATGCCCAAGTGATGCTCCGGGAGGGGCTTACGAGCCGCCAGAAAATGGAAACTCCGCGCCGGCGGATCTGGCGACTTGACATTTGCTTTGATTCTCAAATGCAGGATGGACTCTCAAAGTTGACGAGTGGCTGAATCCGGTGGAAGTTAATTTGCCGGAATCGGACAAGTATCGACGGAGATATGACCTTCCAAAGTTGGGGTGTGCGTAGCGACTCTGGAGCCGGCTGCGACTCGAAGTCCGGTGGATGATCCACCTGATCAGGCGGATCATCCACCGGATCCAGATGTGCAGGTTGTTACTGAGGGACTTAGCCAAAATCCTGGCTCGACGTCCGAAACTCATTAGTACGTTTTGTTACTCGGGGACTTCGTCAAAATTTTGACTGTAGGTCCGCGGAAAGGTTTCGAACCTCGTCACACCCCATCACCACACACGACCCAAAAGCGGGTAGGGTGCGTGGAAACAGTGCAGGAGACCCCCACACCATGTGCAATGGGACATGCGCCTTGGGAAAGGCGCTTTGCACGTGAACGAAGGCGCCACGGCGAGTGGCGGCGTCAGGCTTCTGTGGTGGTTGAGACCTGCGCTTCGGCAAGCATAACTTGAGCTACGCTTGGCCAAATTGCATGCAGTTTGGTGCGTTGGAAAGCTCATGACTAGCCCTATAAATGTTGTGTTCATGTCTATGTTCAACAACTAACCCAAAACGAAGTTATTCCCTTCACAAACTGACTGTCTCTAAATTCCTGCTCACATAGCGTGAGGCGACCAGAAAGCTCACGCTCAGTCTCAGATTCGCCCAAAACAGTAGACGTTAACCATTAGAGGCAATAAGACAAACGTCAGGACCGCACCACGCGGATCTCATCCTGACAGCTCTAATGCCCAAAGCTGACTTTCTAGTGCCAAAGTGAGATGATCTAGTGCCAAAGTGTGACACTTTAGTGCCAAAGTGTGACGCTCTATTGCCAAAGTCTGACGCTCTAGTGCCAAAGTGTGAAGTTGTAGTGCCAAACTGTGACGCTCTAGTGCCAAAGTGTGAAGCTCTAGTGCCAATGTGTTGAACTCTTGTGCCAAAGTGTGAAGCTCTAGTGCCAAAGTGTGGAGCTCTTATGCCAAGTGTGACACTCTAGTGCCCAAGTGTGACGCTCTAATGCCAAAGTGTGACGCTGTAGTGCGAATGTGTGACCCTCTAGTGCCAAAGTGTGACACTCTAGTGCCAAAGTGTGACGCTCTAGTGCCAACATGTATCGATCTGGTGCCAAAGTGTGACGCTCTTGTGCCAAAGTGTGACGCTTTAGTGCTAACGTGTGATGCTCTAGTGCCAAAGTGTGAAGCTCTAGTGCCAAAGTATGACGCTCTAGTGCCAAAGTGTGGCGCTTTAGTGCAAAAGAATCACGCTGTAGTGCCAAAGTGTGATGCTCTAGCACCAAAGTGTGACACTCTAGTGCCAAAGTGTGTCGCTCTAGTGCCACATTGTGAAGCTCTAGTGCCAAAGTGTGACGCTCTGGTGCGAACGTTTGATGTTCTAGTGCTAACGTGTGATGCTCTAGTGCCTAAGTGTGACGCTCTATCCCCAATCTGTGACGCTCTTGTGCCAAAGTGTGACAATCTAGTGCCAAAGTGTGGAGCTCTAGTGCAAAAGTATGATGCTCTAGTGCCAAAGTGTGATGCTCTAGAGCCACAGTTTGACGCTCTAGTGCCAAAGTGTGATGCTCTAGTGCCAAAGTGTGATACTCTAATGTAAAAGTGTGACGCTCTATCGCCAATGTGTGAGGCTCTAGTGCCAAAGTGTGACGCTCTAGTGCCAAAGTGTGGAGCTCTAGTGCCAAAGTGTTACCCTCTAATGCCAAAGTGTGAAGCTGTAGTGCCAAAGTGTGACGCTCTAGTGCCAAAATGTGCCGCTCTAGTGCCTAAGTGTGACGCTCTAGTGCTAAAGTGTAACGCTCTAGCGCCAAAGTGTAACGCTCTAGTGCCAAAGTGTGACGCTCTGGTGCCAAAGTGTGAAGCTCTAGTGCCAAAGTGTGACGCTCTAGTGCCAATGTTTGACGCTCTAGTGCAAAAGTGTTACCCTCTAGTGCCAAAGTGTGACGCTTTAGTGCCAAACTGTGACGCTCTACTGCCAACGTGTGACGCTCTATTGCCAACGTGTGACGCTCTAGTACCAAACTGTGATGCTCTAGTGCCAAAGTGTGACGGTTTAGTGCCAAACTGTGAAGCTCTACTGCCAAAGTGTGACGATCTATTGCCAAAGTGTGAAGCTCTAGTGCCAAAGTGTGAAGCTCTAGTGCCAAAGTGTGAAGCTCTAGTGCCAAAGTATGACGCTCCAGTGCCAATGTGTGGAGGTCTAGTGCCAAAGTGTAATACACTAGTGCCAAATTGTGAAGCTCTAATGCCAAAGTGTGACGCTCTAGTGTGAAATTGTGACACTCTAGTGCCAAATTGTGATGCTCTAGTGCCAAAGTATGACGCTCTAGTGCTTAAGTGTGACGCTCTAGTGCCAAAGTGTGATGCTCTAGTGCCAATAGGGACGCTCTGGTGCCAAAGTGTGACGCTCTAGTGCCAAACATTGACGCTCTAGTAACAAACTGTGACGCTCTAGCACCAAAGCGTGACGCTCTAGTGCCAATGCGTGATGCTCTAGTGCAAAAATGTAAAGGTCTTGTGCCAAAGTGTGATGCTCTAGTGCCAAGGTTTGACGCTCTAGTGCCAAGGTGTGATGCTTTAGTGCCGAAGTGTGATGCTTTAGTACCAAATTGTGACGCTCTAGTGCCAAAGTGTGACGCTCTAGTGCCAAAGTGTAATGCTCTAGTGCCAAAGTGTGACGCTCTAGTACAAACGTGTGACACTCTAGTGCCATTGTGCGACACTCTAGTGCCAAAGTGTGAAGCTCTAGAGCCAAAGTGTGACGCTCTAGTTTCAAAGTATGACGCTCTAGTGCCAAAGTGTGAAGTTCTAGTGCCAAAGTGAGACACTCTAGTGCCACTTTGTGAAGCTCTAGTGCCAATGTGTAAAGCTCTAATGCCAAAGTGTGAGTCTCTAATGCCAAAGTGTGCCAATCAAGTGTCAAAGTGTGACGCTCTAGTGTCAAAGTGTGTCGTTCTAGTGCCAAAGTGGGACGCTGTAGTGCCAAAGTGTGACACTCTAGTGCCAAAGTGTGATGCTCTAGTGCCAAAGTGTGACACTCTAGTGCCAAAGTGTGAAGCCCTAGTGCCAAAGTGTGAAGCTCTTGTGCCAAAGAATGATGCTCTAGTGCCAAAGTGTGACGCTCTAGTGCCAACGTATGATGTTCTACTACCAAAGTGTGATATTCTAGTGTCAAAGTGTGATGTTCTTGTTCCAAAGTGTGGAGCTCTTGTGCCAAAGTGTGAAGTTCTAGAGTGAAAGCGTGATGCTCTAGTGCGATATTGTGACGTTTTAGTGCCAAAGTGTGACGCTCTAGTGCCAAAGTAAGAAGCTCTAGTGCCAAATTATGACACTCTAGTGCCAAAGCGTGACGCTCTAGTGCCAAAGTATGAATCTCTAGTTACAATGTGTGACGCTCTAGTGCCAAAGTGTGACACTCTAGTAGTAAAGTGTGAAGCTCTAGTGCCAACCTGTGAAGCTTTAGTGCCAAAGTATGACGCTCGAGTGTCAAATTGTGATAATCTAGAGCAAACGTGTGAAAGTCTAGTGCCAAAGTGTGATGCTCTAGTGACAAAGTGTGACTCTATATTGCCAAAATGTGACGCTTTAGTGCCAAAGTGTAACGCTCTAGTGCCAAATTGTGATGCTCTAGTGCCAAAGTGTGATGCTCTAGTGCGTAAGTGTGACGCTCTGATGCCAAAGTATGATGCTATACTGCCAAACTGTGGACCTCTAGTGCCAAAGTCTGAACCTCTAGTGCCAAAGTGTGATGCTCTAGTGCCAGATAGTGACGCTCTAGTGCCAAAGTGCGAAGCTCTAGTGCCTTAGTGTGACGCTATATTGCCAAAGTGTGAAGCTCTAATGCCAAAGTGCGATGCTCTAGTGCGAAAGAGTGAGGCTCTAGTGCGACAGCGTGACGCTCTTCTGCCAAAGTATGACGCTCTAGTGCCAAAGTTAGACACTGTAGTGCCAAAGTGTGACGCTCTAGTGCCAAAGTTGGACGCTCTAGTGTGAAAGTGTGAATCTCTAGTGCCAAAGTGGGATGCTCTAGTGCCAAAGTGTGACGCTCTAGTGCCAAAATGTGACACTCTAGTGCCAAATTGTGATGCTCTAGTGCCAAAGTATGTGGCTGTAGTGCCACAGTGTGACAATCAAGTGTCCAAGTGTGAAGGTCTAGTAACAAAGTTTGCAACTCTAGTGCCAAAGTGTGATGCTCTAGTGCCAAACTGTGACGCTCTAATGCCAAAGTGTTACACTCTAGTGCCGTAGTGTGAAGCTGTAGTACCAAAGTCTGACACTCTAGTGACAAAGTGTGAAGCTCTAATGCAAAATTGCAAAGCTCTAGACCCAAAGTGTGACGCTCTAGTGCCGAAGTGTGACGCTCGAGAACCAAAGTGTGACGCTCTAGTGCCAAAGTGTCACGCTCTAGTACAAACGTGTGACGCTCTAGTGCCAAAGTGTGATGCTCTAGATCCGAAGTGTGAAGCTCTAGGGCAAAAGTGTGACGCTCTTGTGGCAAAGTGTGACGCTCTATTGCCAAAGTGTGAAGCTCTAGTGCCCAAATGTGACTTTCTAGTGCCAAAGTGTGATGCTCTAGTGCAAAAGTGTGACACTTTAGTGCCAAAGTGTGACGCTCTAGTGCCAAAGTCTGACACTCTAGTGCCCAAGTCTGACGCTCTAATGCCAAAGTGTGACGCTGTAGTGCGAATGTGTGACCCTCTAGTGCCAAAGTGTGACACTCTAGTGCCAAAGTGTGATGCTCTAGTGCCAACATGTAACGATCTGGTGCCAAAGTGTGACGCTCTAGTGCCAAAGTGTGATGCTCTAGTGCCAACGTGTGACGCTCTAGTCCCAAAGTGTGAAGCTCTAGTGCCAAAGTGTGATGCTCTAGTGCAAAAGTGTGACGCTTTAGTGCCAAAGTGTGACGCTCTAGTGCCAAAGTGTGATGCTCTAGCGCCAAAGTGTGACAATCTAGTGCCAAAGTGTGACGCTCTAGTGCCAAAGTGTGAAGCTCTAGTGCCAAAGTGTGACGCTCTAGTGCCAAAGTTTGACACTCTAGTGCTAACGTGTGATGCTCTAGTGCCTAAGTGTGGCACTCTCTTTCCAATCTGTGACTCTCTAGTGCCAAAGTGTGACAATCTAGTGCCAAAGTGTGGAGCTCTAGTGCAAAAGTGTGATGCTCTAGTGCCGAAGTGTGATGCTCTAGATCCACAGTTTGACGCTCTAGTGCCAAAGTGTGATGCTCTAGTGCTAAAGTGTGACGCTCTAGTGCCAAAATGTGACGCTCTATCGCCAATGTGTGACGCTCTAGTGCCCAAGTGTGACACTCTAGTGCCAAAGTGTGGAGCTCTAGTGCCAATGTATGACCCTCTAATGCCAAAGTGTGAAGCTGTAGTGCCAAAGTGTGCCGCTCTATTGCCAAAGTGTGACGCTCTAGTGCTAAAGTGTGACGCTCTAGCACTAAAGTGTAACGCTCTACTGCCAAAGTGTGACGCTCTGGTGCCGAAGTGTAAAGCTCTAGTGCCAAAGTGTGACGCTCTAATGCCAATGCTTGACACTCTAGTGCAAAAGTGTTACGCTCTAGTGCCAAAGTGTGATGCTCTAGTGCCAATGTGTGACGCTCTCCTGCCAACGTGTGATGCTCTAGTGCCAACATGTGACGCTCTAGTACCAAACTGTCACACTCTAGTGCCAAAGTGTGACGGTCTAGTGCCAAAGTGTGAAGCTCTATTGCCAAAGTGTGACGATCTAGTGCCAAAGTGAGACGCTCTAGTGCCAAAGTGTGAAGCTCTAGTGCCAAAGCGTGAAGCTCTAGTGCCAAAGTGTGATGTTCTAGTGCCAATGTGTTGAGCTCTAGTGCCAAATTGTAATGCTCTAGTGCCAAAGTGTGAAGCTCTAATGCCAAAGTGTGACGCTCTAGTGTGAAATGGTGACACTCTAGTGCCAAATTGTGATGCTCTAGTGCCAAAGTATGACGCTCTAGTTCTTAAGTGTGACGCTCTAGTGCCAAAGTGTGATGCTCTAGTGCCAAAGTGGGACGCTCTAGTGCCAAAGTGTGACGCTCTAGTGCCAAAAATTGACGCTCTAGAAACAAACTGTGACGCTCTAGCACAAGAGTGTGACGCTCCAGTGCCAATGTGAGACGCTTTAGTGCCAAAATGTGAAGGTCTTGTGCCAAAGTGTGATGCTCTAGTGCCAAAGTTTGACGCTCGAGTGCCAAGGTGTGATGCTTTAGTGCCAAATTGTGAGCGTTAGTGCCCAAGTGTGATGCTCTAGTGCCAAAGTGTGACGCTCTAGTGCCAAAGTGTAATGCTCTTGTGCCAAAGTGTGACGTTGTAGTACAAACGTGTGACACTGTAGTGCCAATGTGCGACGCTCTTGTGCCAAAGTGTTTGTTGTTCTTCTATGCCCCATGGCCACTGCTATGGGTTGACGGACAGGTTGGGCATGCACTGCTCCCTTGGAGTAAGTCCCCCAAACCTTGTTTGTGGTGCAATTCCAAGTGAGACACCAGAAGTGTAGCGCAACGGATAGCATGTTGGACTTAGGGACAACAGGTCCTGCGATCGAGCCTTGATGTGCGCAGGAGGGTTTTTGAACTTCTATCACAGGGGAAGTTTCTTAGACATTTCTCCATGCATGAGGAGAGTGCGCCGCTTTGCGGTCAGTGGATGCGCCGATTGGCGGACTGGTGAGGTGGTGTGGAGTGACCACCCCAAAAGTGTCACTACCCACACACCTTCGAAGCCAGGCCTAGGACTATATGTACCAGGCTCATTCCTTATTCTAATTACACAATCTGGCCTTAGATGCTCCTCACAGAGTTGTCCAACTAAGGAACAATATAAAGAAGACACTGGTTGGTCTAAGCCCGAGGAGTTAGTCTTTGACTAGCACCTCGCGCGAAAGTGACCAAGTGTTAAGTGGACACAGTTGCTAGCAAGTGATTGCCTAGGAACTGCTCAGTGTGGAACCGTGATCCTGAGGGTGATATCTTCTCCTAGCTGAAATGCTAGGAGCGGACGGAATGTGCTATTGTGTTGGCACTGTTTTCTAGTCCGTTTGCCTCAGGCCGGTTGACAGTGTGAAGCTCTAGAGCCAAAGTGTGATGCTCTAGTTTCAATGTATGACGCTCTAGTGCCAAAGTGTGAAGCTCTAGTGCCAAAGTGAGACGCTCTAGTGCCAAAGTATGACGCTCTAGTGCCAATTTGTGAAGCTCTAGTCCCAATAAGTAAAGCTCTAATGCCAAAGTGTGAGTCTCTAATGCCAAAGTGTGACACTCGAGTGTCAAAGTGTGACGCTCTAGTACCAAAGTGGGACGCTCTAGTGCCAAAGTGTGACGCCCTAGTGCCAAAGTGTTACGCTCTAGTGCAAAAGTGTGACACTCTAGTGCCAAAGTGTGACGCCCTAGTGCCAAAGTGTTACGCTCTAGTGCCAAAGTGTGAAGCTCTAGTGCCAAAGTGTGAAGCTTTTGTTCCAAAGCATGATGCTCTAGTGCCAAAGCGTGACGCTCTAGTGCCAACGTGTGATGTTCTACTGCCAAAGTGTGACGCTCTAGTGTCAAAGTGTGATGTTCTTGTTCCAAAGTGTGGAGCTCTTGTGCCAAAGTGTGAAGCTCTAGTGCAAAAGTGTGATGCTCTAGTGCGAAACTGTGACGTTCTAGTGCCAAAGTGTGACGCTCTAGTGCCAAAGTGTGAAGCTCTAGTGCCGAATTGTGACACTCTAGTGCCAGAGCCTGATGCTCTAGTGCCAAAGTATGAAGGTCTAGTTACAATGTGTGACGCTCTAGTGCCAAAGTGTGACACTCTAGTAATAAAATGTGAAGCTCTAGTGCCAACGTGTGAAGCTTTAGTGCCAAAGTATGACGCTCGAGTGTCAAATTGTGACGCTCTAGTGCAAACGTGTGAGATTCTAGTGCCAAAGTGTGACGCTCTAGTGCCAAAGTGTGACTCTATAGTGCCAACATGTGACGCTCTAGTGCCAAAGTGTAACGCTCTAGTGCCAAAGTGTGATGCTCTAGTGGGAAAGTGTGACACTCTAGTGCAAAACTATGACTCTCTAGTGTCCAACTGTGATGCTCTAGTGCCAGAGTGGGACGCTCTTGGGCCCATGTATGATGCTCTAGTTCCAAAGTGTGAAGCTCTAATGCTTTAGTGTGACGTTCTAGTGCCAAGGTGTGATGATCGAGTACAGAATTGTAACGCTTTAGTGCCAAAGTGTGACGCTCTAGTGCGAAAGTTTGTAGCTCTAGTGCCAAAGTCTGAAGAAGTAGTGCCAAAGTGTGACGCTCTAGTGCCAAAGTGTAAAGCTCTAGTGCCAAAGTGTGATTCTCTAGTGTTAAATTGTGACGCTCTAGTGCCAAAGTGTGATGCTCTAGTACAAAAACAAGAAGCTCTAGTGCTGAAGTGTGGTGCTCCAGAGCCAAATTGTGATGCTCTAGTGCCAAAGTGTGACGCTTTAGTGCCAAAGTGGGACACTCTAGAACCAAAGTGTGAAGCTCTTGTGCCAATGTGTGAAGCACTAGTGCCAAAGGGTTACGCTCTAGTGCCAACGTGTCACGATCTAGTGCCAAAGTGTGAAGCTCTAGTGCCAAAGTGTGACACTCTTGTGCCAAATTGTGATGGTCTAATGCCAAAATGTGACGCTCTAGTGCCAAAGTGTGATGCTCTAGTGCCAAAGTGTGACGCTCTTGTGCCAAAATGTGACGTTCTAGTGCCAAAGTGGGACGCTCTAGTGCCAAAGTGTGAAGCTCTAGTGCCAAAGAGTGACACTCTAGTGCCAAAGTGTGACGCACTAAAGCCAAAGTGTTATGCTCTAGTGCCAAAGTATGTAGCTCTAGTACCAAAGTGTGACGCTCTAGTGCCAAAGTGTGAAGCTCTCGTGCCAAAGTGGAACGCTCTAGGGCCAAAGTGTGACACTCTAGTGCCAAAGTGTGACGCTGTAGTGCCAAAGTGTGATGCACTAGTGCCGAAGGGTGAATCTCTAGAGCCACAATGTGATGCTCTAGTGCCAAAGTGTGATGCTCTAGTGCCAAAGTGTGACACTTTTGTGCCAAAATGTGAAGCTCTAGTGCCGAAGTGTGACACTCTAGTGCCAAAGAGTGATACTCTTGTGCCAAAGTGTGGCGCTTTAGTGTCAAAGTGTTATGCTCTAGTGCCGAAGCATGGAGCTCTAGTGCCAAGGTGTGACACTCTAGTGCCGATGTGTGAAGCTCTAGTGCCAAAGTGTGACGCTCTAGTGCCAATGTATGACGCTCTTGTGCCTAAGTGTGACGCTTTAATGCCAGAGTGTGACGCTCTACACCAAAAAGTGACGCTCCAATGCCAAAGTGTGAAGCTCTAGTGCCAAAGTGTGATGCTCTAGTGCCAAAATGTGAAGCTCTCGTGCCAAAGTGTGACACTCTAGTGCCAAAGTTTGACACTCTAGTACCAAAGAATGACGCTCTAATGCCATTGTGTGAAGCTCTAGTGCCAAAGTGTTTTGCTCTAGTGCCAAAGTGTGAAGCTCTAGTGCCAAAGGGTGAAGCTCTAGTGCCAAAGTCAGACATTCTAGTGCCAACGTGTGACGCTCTAGTGACAAAGTATGACGCTCTAGTGCTAAAGTGTAACGCTCTAGTGTCAAAGTTCGACGCTCTAGTGCCCAAGTGTAACCCCCCAGTGTCAAAATGTTACGGTCTAGTGCCAAAGTGTGACGTTCTAGTGCAAAAGTGGGAAGCTCTAGTTCCAACGTGTGAAGCTCTAGTTCCAAAGTATGACGCTGTAGTGTCAAAGTGTGAATCTCTGGTGCCAAAGTGTGACGCTCTTATTCCAAAGTGTGAAGCTCTAGTGCCAAAGTGTGAAGCTCTAGTGCCAAAGTGTGTAGGTCTAGTGCCAAAGTGTGACGGTCTAGTGGCAAAGTGCGACGCTCTAGTGGCAAAGTGTGAAGCTATGGTGCCAAAGTGTGACGCTCTAGTGCCTAAATGTGACCCTCTAGTGCCAAAGTGTTATGCTCCAGTACCAAAGTGTGATGCCTTAAAACCAAAGTGTGGAGCTCTAGTGCCAAAGTGTGAAGCTCTAGGGTCAAAGTGTGATGCTTTAGTGCCCAAGTATGACGCTCTAGTGCCTAAGTGTGACGCTCTAGTGCTAAAGTGTGAAGCTATAGTGCCAAAGTGTGACTCTCTAGTGCCGAAGTGTGATGCTCTAGTACCAAAATGTGGCGCTCTAGTGCCAAAGTGTGACGATCTATACCAAAAACTGACACTCTAATGCCAAAGTGTGAAGCTCGAGTGCTAAAGTGTGATGCTCTAGTGGCAAAGTGTGATGCTCTAGTGCCAAACTGTGACACCCTAGTACGGAATTGTGGAGCTTTAGTGCTAAAGTATGACGTTCTAGTGCCAAAGTGTCAAGCTCTAGTTCTAGAAGTGTGACGCTCTAGTGCCAAAGTTTGACTTTCTAGTGCCAAAGTGTCATTCTCTTGTGCCAAATTGTGAAGCTCTAGTGCCAAAGTGTGATGCTCTAGTGCGAAAGTGTGAAGCTGTAGTACCAAAGCGTGAAGCTCTAGTGCGAAAGTGTGAAGCTGTAGTGCCAAAGTGTGACATTCGAGTGCCAAAGTGTGACGCTCTATTGCCAAAGTGTGATGCTGTAGTGCCAAAGTGTGATGCTCTAGTGTCAATGTACGACGCTCTAGTGCCAAAGTGTGATGCCCTAGTGCCAAAGTGTGACGCTCTAGTACCAACGTGTGACGTTATAGTGCCAAAGTGGGAAGCTCTAGTGCCAGCGTGTGAAGGTCTAGTACAAAAGTATGACGCTCCAGTGCCAAAGTGTTAGCCTCTAGTGCCAAAGTGTGACACTCCAGTACCAACGTGTAACACTCTAGTGCCATAGTGTAAACCTCTTGTGCCAAAGTGTGCTGCTCTAGTGCCAAAGTGTGAAGCTTTAGTGGCAAGTGTGACGCTCTAGTGCCAAAGTGTGTCGCAATAGTGCCTAAGTGTGACACTCTAGTGCAAATGTGTGACACTTTAGTGCCAAACTGTTATGCTCGAGTGCCAAATTGTGATGCTCTAGTGCCTAAGTGTGACTCTATAGTGCAAAAGTGTGATGCTCTAGTGCCAAAGTGTGACGCCTTAGTGCCACAGTATCGACCTCTAGTGCCAAAGTGTGAAGCTCTAGGGCCAAAGTGTGCCAATTTACTTCGGAAGCGTGACACTCTGCTGCCTAAGTGTGACGCTATAGTGCGAAAGTGTGACGCTCTAGTGCCAAAGTGTGAATCTCTAGTGCCAAAGTGTGACTCTCTAGTGCCAAAGTATGACGGTTTAGTGCCAAAGTATAACGCTTTAGTGCCAAACTGTGGAGCTCTAGTTCCAAAGTGTGACGCTCTATTGCCAAAGTGTGATGCTCTAGTGCCAAAGTGTGACACTGAGGTGCCAAAGTGGGACGTTCAAGTGCCGAAGTATGATGCTCTAGTGCCAAAGTGTGAAGCTCTTGTGCCAAAGTGTGACACTCTAGTGCCAAAGTGTGACGCTCTAGTGCCAAAGTGTGACGTTCGAGTGCCAAAGTGTGATGCTCTAGTGCCGAAGTGTGACTCCCTAGTGCCAAAGTGTGTAGCTCTAGTGCCAAACTCTGAAGCTGTAGTGCCAAAGTACGACGCTCTAGTGCCAAAGTGTGAAGCTCTTCTGCCAGAGTGTGGCGCTCTAGTGCCAAAGTCTGATCCTCTAGTGCCAAAGTATGACACTCTAGTACCAAAGTGGGACTCTCTAGTGCCAAAGTGTGATGCTCTAGTGCCGAAGTGTGAAGCTCTAGTGCCAAAGTGTGACACTCTAGTGCCAAGATGTGATGCTCTAGTTCGAAAGTGTGACGCTCTAGTGCCAAAGTATAAATCTCTAGTGCAAAATTGTGACACTCTAGTGCCAAAGTGTGACGCTCTAGTGTCAAAGTGTGAAGTTCTAGTGCCAAAGTATGACTCTCTAGTGCCAAAGTGTGATGCTCTAGTGCCAAAGTGTGATGCTCCAGTGCCAAAGTGTAAAGCTCTAGTGCCAAAGTGTGATGCTTTAATGCCAAAGTGTGACACTCTAGTGCCAAAGTGTGATGCTGCAGTGCGAAAGTGTGACGCTCTAGTGCCAAAGTGTGATGCTCTAGTGCCAAAGTGTGAGGCTCTTTTGCCAAAGTCTGACGCTCTAGTGCCAAAGTGTGACGTTGTAGTGCCAAAGTGTGACGCTCTAGTCTTAAAGTGTGACGCTGTAGTGCGAAAGTGTGATGCTCGAGTGCCAAAGTGTAACGCCCTAGTGCCAATGTGTGACGCTGTAGTGCCAAAGCATGACGCTCTAGTGCCAAAGTGGGAAGCTCTATTGCAAAAGTGTGAAGCTCTAGTGCCAAACCATGACACTCTAGTGCCAAAGTGTGAAGGAATAGTGCCAAAGTGTGATGCTCTAGTACCAAAGTGTTACGCTCTAGTCCCAGAGTGTGATGCTCTAGTGCCAAAGCGTGACACTCGAGTGCTGGAGTGTGACAGTCTAGTGCCAAAGTGTGACGCCCTAGTGCCAAGGTAAGACACTTTAGTGTCAAAGTGTGATGCTCTAGTACCAAAATGTGACGCTCTACTGCCAAAGGGTGGAGCTCTAGTGCCAAAGTGTGACGCTCTAGTGCCAAAGTGTGAGGCTCTAGGTCCAAAGTGTGAAGCTCTAGTGCCAAAGTGTGACGCTCTAGTGCCAAAGTGTGACGCTCTAGTGCCAAAGTATGATGCTCTAGTGCTAAAGTGTGATGCTCTAGTGCCAAAGTGTGGAGCTCTAGTACGAAAGTGTGATGCTCTAGTGCCAAAGTGTGAAGCTGTAGTGCCAACGTGTGACACTCTAGTGCCCAAGTGTGACACTCTAGTGCCAAAGTGTGACGCTCTAGTGCCGAAGTGAAAAGCTCTAGTGCCAAAGTGTGGCGCTCTAGTGCCAAATTGTGACGCATAAGTGCCAGAATGTGATGCTCTAGTGCCAAAGTGTGACTCTCTATTGCCAAAGTGTAACGCTCTAGTGCCAAAGTGTGGCACTTGAGTGTCAAAGTATGATGCTCTAGTGCCAAAATGTGACGCTCTAGTTCCAAAGTGTGGAGCTCTAGTTCCAAAGTGTGGAGCTCTTATACCAAAGTGTAACGCCCTAGTGCCAAAGTGTGATGCCCTAGTGCGAAACTCTGATGCTCTAGTGCTTAAGTGTGACCCTCTAGTGCCAAAGTGTGACACTCTAGTGCCAAAGTGTGACGTTCTAGTGTCAAACTGTGATGCTCTAGTACCAAAGTGTGATGCTCTAATGCCAAAGTGTGACGCTCTAGTGCCAAAGTGTGACGCTTTTGTGCCAAAGAGTGATGCTTTAGTGCCAAATAGTGACGCTCTAGTGCTTAAGTGTGACGCTCTAGTGCCAAAGTGTGATGCTCTAGTGCCAAAGTTTGAAGCTCTTGTGCCAATGTCTGAAGCTCTATTGCCAATGTGTGACGCTCTAGTGCCAAAGTGGGACGCCCTAGTGCCAAAGTGTCAAGCTCTGTTGGCAAAGTGTGATGCTCAAGTGCCAGACTGTGAGGCTCTAGTGTCAAAGTGTGACGCTCTAGTGCCAATGTGTGATGCTCTAGTGCCAACGTGTGACGCTAAAGTGCTGAAGTGTGAAGCTCTAGTGCCAAAGTGTGAGTCTCTAGTGTCAAAGTGTGATGCTCTAGAGCCATTGTATGATGCTCTAGTTCCGAAGTGTGACACTCTGGAGCCAAAGTGTGACGCTCTAGTGCCAAGGTGTGACGCTCTATACCAAAACATGACACTCTAGTGCCAAAGTGTGAAGCTCTAGTACTAAAGTGTGATGCTCTTGTGCCAAAGTGTGCCGCAATAGTGCCAAAGTGTGAAGATCTAGTGCCAAATTTTGAAGCTCTAGTGCCCAAGTGTGACGCTCTAGTGCCAAAGTGTGACACTCTAGTGCCAAAGGTTGGAGCTCTTGTGCCAAAGAATGACCCTCTAGTGCTAAATTGTGAAGCTCTAGTGCCAAAGTGTGATGCTCTAGTGCCAAAGTGTTGAGCTCTAGTGCCAGTGTGGGACGCTCTAGTGTTAAAGTGTGACGCCCTAGTGCCAAAATGTGTAGCTCTAGTGCCAAAGTCTGAAGTTGTAATGCCAGCATGTGACGCTCTTGTGCCAAAGTGTGAAGCTCTATTGCCAAAGTGTGATGCTCTAGCGCCAGAGTGTGACGCTTTAGTGCCAAAGTGTGACGTTCTAGTACCAAAGTGTGAAGCTCTAGTACTGAAGTGTTGCAATCTAGTGCCAAAGTGTGATGCTCTACTTCCAAAGTGTGATGCTCTAGTACCAAAGTGGGACGCTCTACTGCCAAAGTGTTATGCTCTAATGCCAAAGTGGAACGCTCTAGTACCAAAGTGTGCAGCTCTAGTCCCAAAGTGTGATACACTAGTCCCAAAGGTTGACACTCTAGTGCAAACGTGTGACAGGCTAGTGCTGATGTGTGAAGCTCTAGTGCCAAAGTGTGACACTCTAGTGCCAAAGTGTGAAGCTCTAGTGCCAAAATGTGACGCTCTAGTCCCAAAGTGTGAATCTCTAGGGCCAAAGTGTGACGCTATAGTGCCAAAGTGTAACGCTCTAGTTCCAAAGTGTGATGATCTAGTGCCAAAGTGTGACATTGTAGTGCCAAAGTGTAAAGCTCTAGTGCCAAAGTGTGACGCTCTAGTGCCGAAGAGTGACACTCTAATGCCAAAGCGAGACGCTCTAGTGCCAAAGTGTTATGCTCTAGTGCTTAAGTATGTAGCTCCAGTGCCAAAGTGTGAAGCTCTACTGCCAAAGTATGATGCTCTAGTGCCAAAGTGTGATGCTCTAGTGCCAACATGTGACACTCTAGTGCTAAAGTGTGACGCTCTATACCAAAACGTGACGCTCTAGTGCCGAAGTGTGAAGCTCTAGTGCTAAAATGTGACGTTCTAGTGCCAAAGTGTGACGCATTAGTGCCAATGTGTGACGCTCTAGTACCAGACAATGACGCTCTAGTGCCGAAATTTGAAGCTCTAGTGCCGAACCGCGATGCTTTAGTGCCAAAGTATGACCCTTTAGTGCCAAAGTGTGACGCTCTAGTGCGGAATGATGAAGCTCTAGTGCTAATTTGTGACTCTCTAGTGCCAAAGTGTGATGCTCTAGTGTCAATGTTTGATGCTCTAGTTCGAAAGAATGACGCTCTAGTGCCAAAGTTTGAAGCTCTAGTGCCAATGTGTGATGCTCTATTTCCAACGTGTGTCGTTCTAGTTCGAAATAGTGACATTCTAGTGCCAAAGTGTGATGCCACAGTGCCAAAGTGTGATGCTCTAGTGCCAAAGTGTGATGCTCCAGTGCCAGAGTGTGACGCTCTAGTGCCAAAGTGTGACGCTCTAGTGCCAAAGTGTGATGTTCTTTTGCCAAAGTGTGACGCCTTTGTAATGAAGTCTGGAGTTCTAGTGCCAAAGTGTGAAGCTCTAGGGCCAAAGGTTGACAATTAAGTGCCGAAGTGTGACGCTCTAGTGCCAAAGTGTGAAGCTCTAATGCCAAAGTGTGACACTCTAGTGCCAAAGTGTGACGCTCTAGTGCCCAAGATTGACGCTCTAGTGCCAAACAATGGAGCTCTAGTGCAAAAGTGTGACGCTCCAGTGCCAAATTGTGAAGGTCTAGTGCCAAAGTGTGATTCTCTAGTTCGGAAGTGTGATACTCTAGTGCCAGAGTATGACACTCTAGTGCCAAATTGTGACGCTATAGTGCCAAACTGTGATGCCCTAGTGCCAAAGTGTGAAACTCAGGTGCCCAATTCTGACGCTCTACTGCCAAAGTGGGACGTTCTATTGCCAATGTGTGATGCTGTAGTGCCAAAGTGGGACGCTCTATTGCCAAAGAATGATGCTCTAGTGCCAAAGTGGGACGCTCTACTGCCAAAGTGGGACGCTCTAGAGCCAAACTGTGATGTTCTAGTGCCAAAGTGTGACACTCTAGTGCCAAAGTGTGATGCTCTAATGGGAAAGTGTGACACTCTAGTGCGAACGTATGACTCTCTAGTGCCCAACTTTGACGCTCTAGTGCCAGAGTGGGACGCTCTTGGGCCCATGTATGATGCTCTAGTGCCGAAGTGTGAAGCTCTAGTGCTTTAGTGTGACGTTCTAGTGCCAAGGTGTGATGATCTAGTACAAAATTGTAACGCTTTAGTGCCAAAGTGTGACTCTCTAGTGCCAAAGTGTGAATATCAAGTGCCAAAGTGTGACGCCCTAGTGCAAAAGTGTGTAGCTCTAGTGCCAAATTCTGAAGCAGAAGTGTCAAAGTGTGACGCTCTAGTGCCAAAGTGTGAAGCTCTAGTGCCAAAGTGTGATGCTCTAGTGTTCAAGTGTGACGCTCTACTGCCAAAGTGTGATGCTCTAGTACAAATATAAGAAGCTCTAGTGCTGAAGTGTGGTGCTCTAGAGCCAAATTGTGATGCTCTAGTGCCAAAGTGTGACGCTCTAGTGCCAAAGTGGGAAACTCTAGTACCAAAGCGTGAAGCTCTTGTGCCAATGTGTGGCGCACTAGTGCCAAAGGGTTACGCTCTAGTGCCAACGTGTGACAATCTAGTGCCAAAGTGTGAAGCTCTAGTGCCAAAGTGGGACACTCTTGTGCCAAAGTGTGACGCTCTACTGCCAAAATGTGAAGCTCTAGTGCCAAAGTGTGACGCTCTAGTGCCAAAGTGTGACGCTCTTGTGCCAAAGTGTGACGTTCTAGTGCCAAAGTGTGACGCTCTAGTGCCAAAGTGTGAAGCTCAGTTCCAAAGTGTGACGCTCTAGTGCCAAAGAGTGACACTCTAGTGCCAAAGTGTGATGCACTAAAGCAAAAGTGTTATGCTCTAGTGCCGAAGTATGTAGCTCTAGTACAAAAGTGTGACGCTCTAGTGCCAAAGTGTGAAGCTCTAGTGCCAAAGTGGAACGCTCTAGTGCCAAAGTGTGACACTCTAGTGCCAAAGTGTGACGCTGTAGTGCCAAAGTGTGACGCTCTATATCAAAAAGTGACGTTATAGTGCCAAAGTGTGAAGCTCTAGTGCCAAAGTGTGACACTGTAGTGCCTAAGTGTGACGCTTTAATGCCTAAGTGTAAAGCTCTCGTGCCAAATTGTGACGCTCTAGTGCCAAAGTTTGATGCTCTAGTGCGAACGAATGATGCTCTTGTGCCAAAGTGTGAAGCTCTAGTACCAAAGTGCGACACTCTAGTGCCAGAGTATGTCGCTCTAGTGCCAAAGTGTGAAGCTCTAGTGCCAAAGTGTGATGCACTAGTGCCAAAGGGTGACGCTCTAGTGCCAACGTATGATGGTCTAGTGCAGAAGTGTGAATCTCTAGGGCCAAAGTGGGACATTCTAGTGCCAAAGTGTGAAGCTCTAGCGCCAAAGTGTGACGCTCTAGTGGCAAAGTGTGAAGCTCTAGAGCCACAGTGTGATGCTCTAGTGCCAATGTGTGACGCTCTAGTGCCAAAGTGTGACACTTTCGTGCCAAAATGTGAAGCTCTAGTGCCGAAGTGTGACGCTCGAGTGCCAAAGAGTGATACTCTTGTGCCAAAGTGTGGCGCTTTAGTGTCAAAGTGTTATGCTCTAGTACCAAAGTATGGAGCTCTAGTGCCAAGGTGTTACACTCTAGTGCCGATGTGTGAATCTCTAGTGCCAAAGTGTGACGCTCTAGTGCCAAAGTGTGACGCTCTTGTGCCAAAGTGTGACGCTATAATGCCAGAGTGTGACGCTCTACACCAAAAAGTGACGCTCCAATGCCAAAGTCTGAAGCTCTAGTGCCAAAGTGTGATGCTCTAGTGCCAAAATGTGAAGCTCTCGTGCCAAAGTGTGAGGCTCTAGTGCCAAATTTTGATGCTCTAGTACCAAAGAATGACGCTCTAATGCCAAAGTGTGAAGCTCTAGTGCCAAAGTGTTTTGCTCTAGTGCCAAAGTGTGAAGCTCTAGTGCCAAAGTGTGAAGCTCTAGTGCCAAAGTCAGACATTCTAGTGCCAACGTATGACGAACTAGTGCCAAAGTGTGATGCTCTAGTGCCAAAGTGTAACGCTCTAGTGTCAAAGTTCGACGCTCTAGTGCCCAAGTGTGACCCCCTCGTGTCAAAGTGTTATTCTCTAGTGCCAAAGTGTGAAGTTCTAGTGCCAAGGTGGGAAGCTCTAGTCCCAACGTGTGAAGCTCTAGTGCCAAAGCATGACGCTGTAGTGCCAAAGTGTGAATCTCTGGTGCCAAAGTTTGATGCTCTTATTCCAAAGTGTGAAGCTCTAGTGCCAAAGTGTGATGCTTTAGTGCCAAAGTGTGTAGGTCTAGTGCCAAAGTGTGATGCCTAGTGCCAAAGTGTGAAGCTGTGGTGCCAAAGTGTGACGCTCTAGTGCCTAAATGTGACCCTCTAGTGCCAAAGTGTCATGCTCTAGTGCCAAAGTGTGACGCCTTAAAACCAATGTGTGGAGCTCTAGTGCCTAAGTGTGAAGCTCTAGGGCCAAAGTGTGATGCTTTAGTGCTGAAGTGTGACGCTCTAGTGCCTAAGTATGACGCTCTAGTGCCAAAGTGTATCGCTCTAGTGCTAAAGTGTGAATCTATAGTGCCAAAGTGTGACTCTCTAGTGCTGAAGTGTGATGCTTTAGTACCAAAGTGTGGTGCTCTAGTGTCAAAGTGTGATGATCTATACCAAAAACTGACACTCTAATGCCAAAGTGTGAAGCTCGAGTGCTAAAGTGTGACGCTCTTGTGCCAAAGTGTGATGCTCTAGTGCCAAAGTGTGACACCCTAGTACGGAATTGTGGAGCTCTAGTGCTAAAGTATGACGTTCTAGTGCCAAAGTGTCAAGCTCTAGTGCCAAAATGTGACGCTCTAGTGCCAAAGTTTGACATTCTGGTACCAAAGTGTCATGATCCAGTGCCAAATTGTGAAGCTCTAGTGCCAAAGTGTGATGCTCTAGTGCGAAAGTGTGAAGCTGTAATGCCAAAGCGTGAAGCTCTAGTGCCAATGTGTGACATTCTAATGCCAAAGTGTGATGCTCTATTGCCAAAGTGTGATGTTGTAGTGCCAAAGTGTGATGCTCTAGTGTCAATTTGCGACGCTCTAGTGCCAAAGTGTGACGCCCTAGTGCCAAAGTGTGATGCTCTAGTACCAACGTGTGACGTTCTAGTGCCAAAGTGGGAAGCTCTAGTGCCAGCGTGTGAAGGTCTAGTACAAAAGCATGACGCTCTAGTGCCAAAGTGTTAGCCTCTAGTGCCAAAGTGTGACACTCCAGTACCAACGTGCAACACTCTAGTGCCATATTGTGAAGCTCAGGTGCCAAAGTGTGCCGCTCTAGTACCAAAGTGTGAAGCTCTAGTGCCAAAGTGTGACGGTCTAGTGCCAAAGTGTGTCGCAATAGTACCAAAGTGTGGCACTCTAGTGCAAACGTGTGACACTCTAGTGCCAAAGTGTGATGCTCTATTGCCAAAGCGTGATGCTCTAGTGCCTACGTGTGACTCTATAGTGCAAAAGTGTGATGCTTTAGTGCCAAAGTGTGATGCCTTAGTGCCACAGTGTGGAGCTCTAGTGCCAAGTGTGAAGCTCTAGGGCCAAAGTGTGACAATTTAGTTCAAAAGTGTGACACTCTACTGCCTAAGTGTGACGCTCTAGTGCCAAAGTATGACGCTTTAGTGCCAAAGTATGATGCTTTAGTGCCAAACTGTGGAGCTCTAGTTCCAAAGTGTGATGCTTTATTGCCAAAGTGTGATGCTCTAGTGCCAAAGTGTGACACTAAGGTGCCAAAGTGGGACACTCTCGTGCCGAAGTATGATGCTCTAGTGCCAAAGTGTGAAGCTCTAGTGCCAAAATGTGACACTCTAGTGCCAAAGTGTGATGTTCTAGTGCAAGAGTGTGATGCTCTAGTGCCGAAATGTGACTCCCTAGTGCCAAAATGTGTAGCTCTAGTGTCAAACTCTAAAGCTGTAGTGCAGAAGTACGACGCTCTAGTTTCAAAGTGTGAAGCTCTTCTGCCAAAGTGTGGCGCTCTAGTGCCAAAGTCTGATGCTCTAGTGCCA
This sequence comes from Penium margaritaceum, assembly GCA_023375785.1. Lineage (NCBI taxonomy): Eukaryota > Viridiplantae > Streptophyta > Zygnematophyceae > Desmidiales > Peniaceae > Penium > Penium margaritaceum. The sequence goes on along the minus strand of SZWC01007341.1, from coordinate 63,873 downwards.
AAGTATGACACTCTAGTACCAAAGTGGGAAGCTCTAGTGCCAAAGTGTGATGCTCTAGTGCCAAAGTTTGAAGCTCTAGTGCCAAAGTGTGACGCTCTAGTGCCAAGATGTGATGCTCTAGTGCCAAAGTGTGATGCTCTAGTGCCAAAGTATGAAGCTCTAGTGCAAAAGTGTGACGCTCTAGTGCCAAAGTGTGACACTCTAGTGCCAAAGTGTGAAGTTCTAGTGCCAAAGTATGACGCTCTAGTGCCAAAGTGTGACGCTCTAGTGCCAAAGTGCGATGCTCCAGTGCCAAAGTGTGACGCTATAGTGCCAAAGTGTGATGCTTTAGTGCCAAAGTGTGACGCTCTAGTGCCAAAGTGTGATGCTCCAGTGCCAAAGTGGGATGCTCTAGTACCAAAGTTTGAAGCTCTAGTACCAAAGTGTGATGCACTAGTGCCAATAGGTGATGCTGTAGTGCTTAAGTGTGACGGTCTAGTGCCAAAGTGTGAAGCTCTAGTGCTCAAGTGCCACACTCTAGTGCTGAAGGGTGAGTCTCTATTGCCAAAGTGTGACGCCCTAGTGCAAAAGTGTGAAGCTCTTGTGCCAAAATGTGACACACTAGTGCCAAAGTGTGAAGCTTTAGTGCCAAATTGTGACGCTCTAGTGCCAAAGTGCTATGCTCTAGTTCCAACATGTGGCACTTAAGTGCCAACGCGGAGCTCTAGTGCCCAAGTATGAGGCTCTACGGCATAAGTGTGACCCTTTAGTGCCAAAGTGTGACGCTCTTGTGCCAAAGCGTGACGCTCTAGCGCCAAAGTATGACACCCTAGTGCCCAAGTGTGGAGCTCTAGTGCCAACGTGTTACGCTCTAGAGCCAAACTGTGACGCTCTAGTGCCAAAGTGTGACGCTCTAGTGCCAAAGTATAAGGCTCTAGTGCCAAAGTGTGACGCTCTACTGCCAAAGTGTGATGCTCTAGTGGCAAAGTGTGAAGCTCTAGTGCTAAAGTATGAGGCTCTAGTGCCAAAGTGTGACGCTCTAGTGCCAAAGTGTGACGGTGGAGTGCCAAAGTGTAACGCTCAAGTGCCAACATTTGAAGCTCTGATTCTAAAGTGTGATGTTCTAGTGCCAAAGTGTGACGCTCTAGGGCTAAAGTGTGGAGCTCTAGTGCCAAAAGTGTGATGCTCTAGTGCCAAAATGTGAGGCTCTAGTGCTAAAGTGTGACACTTTAGTGCCAAAGTATGACACTCTAATACAAATTGTGACGCTCTTGGGCCAAAGTGTGACGCTCTAGTGCCAAAGTATGAAGCTCTAGTGCGAAAGTGTGACTCTCTAGTGCAAAAGTGTGATGCTCTTGTGCCAAAGTGTGACGTGCTAGTGCCAAAGTGTGACACTCTGGTGCCAAAGTGTGACGCTCTAGTGCCAAAGTGTGACACTCTAGTGGAAAAGTGTGAAGCTCTGATGCTAAAGTGTGAGGCTCTAGTGCCAAAGTGTGACGCTCTAGTGCCAATATGTGACGCTCCAGTGCCAAAATGTGAAGCTCTAGTACCAAAGTGTGACGCTCTAGTTCCAAAGTGTGAAGCTCTAATGCCAAAGTGTGGCGCTCTAGTGCCAAACTGTGATGCTCTAATGCCAAAGTGTGACGCTCTAGTGCCAATATGGGATGCTCTAGTGCCAAAGTGTGATGCTCTAGTGCCAATGTGTGAAGTTCTAGTGCCAACGTTTGATGCTCTCGTGCCAAATTGTGACACTCGTGCCAAAGTGTGAAGCTCTAGTTCCAGAGTGTGATGCTCTAGATCCAAAATGTGATTCTATAGTGCGAAACTGTGAAGCTCTAGTGCCAAAGTGTGAGGCTCTAGTGCTGAAGTGTGATGCTCTAGTGCCAGAGTGTGACGCTCTAGTGCCAAAGTGTGACGCTTTAGTGCCAAAGTGTGTCACTCTAGTGCCAATATGTGACACTCTAGAGCCAAAGTATGACGATCGTGTACCAGAGTGTGATTCTCTAGTGCCAAAGTGTGACGCTCTACAACCAAAGTGTGATGCTCTAGTGCCAACGTGTCACAATTTAGTGCCAAAGCGTGGAGCTCTAGTGCCAAAGTGGGAAGATCTTGGGCCAAAGTATGACGCTTTAGTGCCAAAGTGTGACGCTCTAGTGCCTAAGTGTGATGCTCTAGTGCCAAAGTGTGAAGCTCTAGTGCCAAAGTGTGATTCTCTAATGCCAAAGTGTGACGCTCTAGCACCAAACTATGACACTCTAGTGCCAAAGTATGCAGCTCTAAAGCCAAAGTGTGACGCTCTAGTGCCAAAGTGTGAATCTCTAATGCCCAAGTGTGATGCTCTAGTGCCAAAGTGTGAAGCTTTAGTGCCAAAGTATGACCCTCTAGTGCCAAAGTGTGGCGCTCTAGCGCCAACGCATGACGCTCTAGTGCCAAAGTGTGGATCCTTGGTGCAAAAGTGTGACTCTCTAGTGCCAAAGTGTGAAGCTCTAGTGCCAAAGTGTGATGCTCTAGTGCGAACGTGTGATGCCCTAGTGCCAAAGTGTGACGCTCTAGTGCGAACGTTCGAAACTCTGGTGCCAAAATGTGACGCTCTAGTGCCAAAGTGTGATACTTTAGTGCCAAAGTGTGACGCTCTACTGCCAAAGTGTGACACTGTAGTGCCAAAGTGTGACGCTCTAGTGCCAAAGTGTGACGCTCTAGCGCCAAAGTGTGACGCTCTTGTGCCAAAGTGGGACGGTCTAGTGCCAAAGTGTGATGCTCTAGTGCCAAATGTGAAGCTCTAGTGCCAAAGAATGACGCTTTAATGCCAAAGTGTGAAGCTCTAGTGCCAAAATGTGGCGCTCTAGTGCCAAAGTGTGATGCTCTTGTGTTAAAGTTTGACGCTCTAGTGCCAATGTGGGATGTTCTAGTGGGAATGTGTGATGCACTTGTGCCAAAGTGTGAAGCTCTAGTGTGAATGTGTGATGCTCTAGTGCCAGAGAGGACACTCTAGTACCAAAGTGTGAAGCTCTAGTTCCAAAGTGTGACGTTCTAGTTCCAAAGTGTGATGCTCTAGTGGAAAAGTGTGAAGCTCTAGTGCCAAAGCGTGACGCTCTAGTGCCAAAGTGTGACTCTCTAGTGCTAAAGTGTGAAGCTCTAGTTCCAAAGCATGACGCTTTCGTGCCAACGTTTGACGGTTTAGTGGCAAAGAGTGCCAAAGTGTGATGCTGTAGTGCCAAAGTGTGTTGCTCTTGTGCCAAAGTGTGACGATCTTGTGTCAAAGTGTGAAGCTCTAGTGCCAAAGTGGGATGCTCTACTGCCAAAGTGTGACACTCCAGTGCCAACGTGGGATGCTCTAGTACCAAAGTGTGAAGCTCTAGTGCCAAACTGTGACACACTAGTGCCAAAGGGTGACGCTCTAGTTCCAAAGCATGACGGTCTAGTGCCGAGGTGTGAAGCTCTAGTGCCAAAGTGGGACACTCAAGTGCAAAATTGTGAAGCTTTCTACCAAAGTGTGACGCTCTAGTGCCAAAGTGTGAAGCTCTAGTGCCAAAGTGTGACACTCTAGTGCCAAAGTGTGACGCTCTTATGCCAAAGTATGACACTCAAGTGCCAAAGTGTGGCGCTTTACTGCCAAAGTGTGACGCACTAGTGCCAAAGTATGATGCTCTAGTGCCAAACTGTGAAGCTCTAGTGCCAGAGTGTGACGCTCTAGTGCCAAAGTGTAAAGCTCTAGTGCCAAAGTGTGACGCTCTAGTGGTAAAGTGTGACGCTCTAGTGCCAAAGTGTAACGCTCTTGTGCCAAAGTATGACGCTCTAGAACCAAAGTGTGATGCTCTAGTGCCAAAGTGTGATGCTCTAGTGCCAAAGTGGGACGCTCTAGTACCAAAGTGTGATGCTCTAATGCCAAAGCATGAAGCTCTAGTGCCAATGTGTGACGCTCTCGTGCCAAATTGTGACACTTTAGTGCCGAAGTTTGACGCTCTAGTGCCAAAGTTCGACGCTCTTGTGCCAAAGTCTGACGCCCGAGTGCCAAAGTGTGACGCTCTAGTGCCAAAGTGTTTAGCTCTAGTGCCAAAGTGTGAAGCTCTAGTTCCAATGTGTGACGCTCTAGTGGCAATGTTTGAATTTCTAATGCAATTGTGTGAGGCTCTAGTGCCAAAGTGTAATGCTCTTGTGCCAAAGTGTCACGTTCTAGTTCCAAAATGTGAAGCTCTAGTGCCAAAGTGTGACGCTCTAGTGCCAAAGTGTGAAGCTCTAGTGCCAAAGTGTGGCGCTCTAGTGCCAAAGTGTTATGCTCTAGTGCCAAAGTGTGACGCTCTAGTGCCAAATGGGGATTTTGTAGTGCCAAGGTGTGATGCTCTAGTGCCAAAGTGTGAAACTCTAGTGCAAATATGTGATGCTCTAGTGCCAAAGTGTGACGCTCTAGTGCCCAAGTGTGAAGCTCTAGTTCTGAAGTGTAATGTTCTAGTGCCAAAGTGTGATGCTCTAGTGCTAAAGTATGAAGCTATAGTGCCAAAGTGTGACGCTTTAGTGGTAGCTACTGAGCTAACCACCTCTGGCAGAGAAGCCGCGAAACCAAAAAAGCTCACAAAGGTTTTTACACCTTCTTCCTTTGCAGGTATGTGTCATGCACCCCAAACTTAATCAGGCATACACTTCACCTTCAAGAGTACTAACGCCTTAGCATTACATCTCAAGAAGAGCTCAAGTCGTCAATACGCAAGAGAGCATCAAGCAAGGGTTGATTGATCAGCATGCAAGACAAGTCCTTTTATAGCTGTCTTTCCAGTCCTAGAACTCAAAAGCACATTCCTAAGAAGTGGCTTGACCCTGCCACATCACCAAGAGACTTGCGCTGTGGGCTTGACACATAAGCATCCTTGTGCCAAGGTGACTGATCAGCCGTGTTGCTTCCCAGAAGCAATGGACTTTCTTTCTTGGAAGCTTCTAAAACAACCAAGATGTGCATGGAGCCAGGATCGAGCTCATGANACATGGTGTACTCACAGGTCATATCTCACATGAGACAGAGCATAGTTGAGTCACCCTACAACAAATCCAGGGGTCATACCTCCACAAGGGGCAGAGCATTCCTGATCCGTCGTACAAGACTGAACAAGGGGCAAACATATTCAACAAATCTCTCCCTTGCACCTTGCGTCAGTTTCCATCATCATTCTTCATCACTTGCGTTGACCATGCCGATACCTTGCCTGCCCGCCTGGTGGAGATCCTTGTCCAATGGCTTTGTAAGCATGTCAGCCTAGTTCAGCTTCGTGCCGACATACTCCAGCTCCACTGTTTGCTTGTAGACCAAGTCCCGAGCATAGTGGTAGCGGATCTTGATGTGCTTTGTGTGCCCTGACAGAACTGGGTTCTTGGACATGTCAATCGCGCTCATGTTGTCAATCTTGATGATTGTTGTCATTGCCTGTGGTGCCTTCATCTCAGAGAGCAAGCTGCAAAGCCACTATACCTCTTTACACACCTCAGCCAATGCAATGTACTCAGCTTCAGCTGTTGACAGAGAGACACAATCCTGCTTGCGACTCGCCCAACTGACAGCACCTCCATTTAGCATACACACAAAGCCGGAGGTGGATTTTCTGTCGTCGATATTGCCTCCCCAGTCAGCGTCGGTGTAGCACATGAGACGGAGTGACGCGGATCCAGCGATGCCTCCAAACTGGAGTCCCACGTGTCGCGTCCCCTTAAGGTAGCGCATGATGCGCTTCACAGCCTGCCAGTGTAGTGGACCAGGATTGGCCACAAACCGGCTCACCTGCCCAACAGCATGGGCTATATCTGGCCGGGTGGCGACCATGGCATACATCAGACTGCCCACTGCAGACTGATATGGGATGCCCAGCATGTCAGTTTTCTCCGCTTCGTTGGATGGGGACATGGAGGTGGAGAGCTTGCACTCTGAGCTCATGGGTGTGCTGGCAGGCTTGCAATCTGCCATGTCGTATCGTTTGAGGATGGAGTCGATGTACTTTGTCTGGTTCAGGCTGATGGTACCTGCGGCTCTGNGTGGATTTTCTGTCGTCGATATTGCCTCCCCAGTCAGCGTCGGTGTAGCACATGAGACGGAGTGACGCGGATCCAGCGATGCCTCCAAACTGGAGTCCCACGTGTCGCGTCCCCTTAAGGTAGCGCATGATGCGCTTCACAGCCTGCCAGTGTAGTGGACCAGGATTGGCCACAAACCGGCTCACCTGCCCAACAGCATGGGCTATATCTGGCCGGGTGGCGACCATGGCATACATCAGACTGCCCACTGCAGACTGATATGGGATGCCCAGCATGTCAGTTTTCTCCGCTTCGTTGGATGGGGACATGGAGGTGGAGAGCTTGCACTCTGAGCTCATGGGTGTGCTGGCAGGCTTGCAATCTGCCATGTCGTATCGTTTGAGGATGGAGTCGATGTACTTTGTCTGGTTCAGGCTGATGGTACCTGCGGCTCTGTCATGCTTGATGGCAATGCCAAGGTAGAAGTTAAGAGGACCCATGTCCTTCATCTTGAACCTGCTACTCAGCTGCCCCTTGAGATCGTCCAGCAGCTGCGTTGAAGAAGAGTACAGAATCAGGTCATCCACGTACAAGGCGACCAACATAGTCCCTTTGTCGCTCTCATGCACGTACATGCTAGGGTCGTTGTCGCAGTGCATGAAGGACTCCTTGGCCATGAATGTATCCATCTCGTGGTACCAAAGTCTTGGCGCTTGTTTTAGCCCATAGAGCGCCTTCACCAGACTGCACACCTTGCCCTCGGGCGCATCAACCCCCTCTGGAACCTCCATCAACACCTCCTTGTCAAGTTTGCCGTAAAGGAAGGCTGTCTTGACATCCATCTGGTGGACCTCCATGTTCTTGGCAGCAGCAATGGCGAGCATTGACCGGATGGAGGCAAACGTCACAACGGGAGCAAAGGTCTCATCGTACTCTGCGCCAGGCCGTTGAGAGAACCNACGTACAAGGCGACCAACATAGTCCCTTTGTCGCTCTCATACACGTACATGCTAGGGTCGTTGTCGCAGTGCATGAAGGACTCCTTGGCCATGAATGTATCCATCTCTTGGTACCAAAGTCTTGGCGCTTGTTTTAGCCCATAGAGCGCCTTCACCAGCCTGCACACCTTGCCCTCGGGCGCATCAACCCCCTCTGATACCTCCATCAACACCTCCTTGTCAAGTTTGCCGTAAAGGAAGGCTGTCTTGACATCCATCTGGTGGACCTCCATGTTCTTGGCAGCAGCAATGGCGAGCATTGACCGGATGGATGCAAACGTCACAACGGGAGCAAAGGTCTCATCGTACTCTGCACCAGGCTGTTGAGAGAACCCCTTTGCTACCACCCGTGCCTTGTACTTGTCTATCTTACCATCCTGTTTCCTTTTTACTTTCAGCACCCACTTGGAACCCACAACATGAGCGCCGGCAGGTCTGTCCACCAGTACCCATGTCCCATTCTCCTCGATGGAGCTGAGTTCACTGCGAATTGCTTCATCCCACTCAGCTTTGTCAGGCCGCGCGAGTGCCTCTGCNTGACATCCATCTGGTGGACCTCCATGTTCTTGGCAGCAGCAATGGCGAGCATTGACCGGATGGAGGCAAACGTCACAACGGGAGCAAAGGTCTCATCGTACTCTGCGCCAGGCCGTTGAGAGAACCCCTTTGCTACCACCCGTGCCTTGTACTTGTCTATCTTACCATCCTGTTTCCTTTTTACTTTCAGCACCCACTTGGAACCCACAGCATGAGCGCCGACAGGTCTGTCCACCAGTACCCATGTCCCATTCTCCTGGATGGAGCTGAGTTCACTGCGAATTGCTTCATCCCACTCTGCTTTGTCAGGCCGCGCGAGTGCCTCTGCGACAGACGTTGGCTCCTCTTGAACCATGAACGAATAGTTGAAGCCTATCCATTCACCCCTATCTGCATCGTAATGCTGCCGAGGAACTTTCAGACGTGAACTGCTCCTTGGACCTGCTTGCTGTTGCTGTTGATGTAGAGGCTGGAGGTTTGTTTTGTCGTCGATGGGGAGAGAGGTATCCTCCTCATGGTCTGGAGGATCAGATACGTCAGACTCGGAGGCTGATTCCTCCGAGTCATCTTCATCAGCTTCTCTCCCTGTTGTAGTACCCAGCCCATGCCATTGTGCTGGTGCTTTGTCTCCCTCCTCAAGAAGAGTGAGCCACTCTCCCTGTTTTGGAGTGTTCTCAAGTTCAAGAAGCTCTCCCTTACTCACTGAACGTTCGTGGAAATCCACGTCTTTGCTGCGGATGACCTTCTTAGCTCCTAGGTCCCACATTCTATAAGCTCTGTGGGCGGTGTCATAGCCGATGAAAATACACTTTCGTGCTCTTGCATCGAGCTTTCCAGGACCCTCACCCGCCTGGACCTTGGCAAAGCCGGTGCAACCGAACACCTTGAGATGGGAGGCGTCCGGCTTCCTGCCCGACTATGCTTCTTGAGGTGTCTTCAGCTGCTGTATCTGCTTCTTCTTGCCTCTCCTTTGCAGATCTGCTGCAGGTGTGAGGTTCACAAGATACGTAGCCGTGCGTGCTGCTTCAGCCCAGAACCTAGGAGGCAGCTTGGCGTCAAAGAGCATGCACCTTGTCATGCCAAGGAGGGTCTGATTCATCCTCTCTGCTACGCCGTTGCTTTGAGGTGAGTAGGGAGTAGTTTTCTGGTGTTCAATGCCCTGTGCCTTGAGCCACTCCCTGCANCCTTCACCTTCCTTCCACTCTGTCGCTCGACCATAGCGACAAAGGCTTGCAGATTCTCCTTCACCTCACTTTTCTTTTTGAGAAAGTATATCCAGACCTTGCGGCTGTTGTCGTCGATGCATGTGAGGAAATATCTGCTGCCTCCATTGGACGGTATGCGAAAGGAACCACACATGTCAGAGTGGATGAGGTCAAGGGGTGCGAGAGCACGCGTACCATTACGCTTGAAAGGTTTCTTCTTGGCCTTGCCTTGAAGGCATGGCTCACACAAGATCCCAGCTCCCTCCGCCTCATCACCTAGCTCCATCCCACGCACTAGCTCCTGCTTATCCATGAGTACCAGTGTGCGATGAGCCACGTGTCCAAAGCGCCTGTGCCACAGGTTCTCCGACGATGTGCACTAGCTAGAATGAACAGCCTCGGTGGCTGCATTTGCTTCTGGTTTTGCTGCCGAATCTTCCGGTGCCACTGCTTCCGCTGCTCCAACATGTCCTTCGTCATCAGAGTCTGCATCGTTGCTCTCCTCATCATCACTCCCGGCCAAAGATTCAGCCGTTGATGTTGTCTTGGTTTTCAAGACGTAGAGTCCATCAACGCGAGGGACCTGTGCAACAACCTTCTTGGCAAGGTAGGAAATGCTGATGTCCTTGGTAGGGACTATCACTGCTTCCTTCTCTTTAAAAACAACTGTCATGCCATGGTCAGTTATCTTAGAGACAGAGAGCAGGTTGGCTGTGAAGGAGGGCAAGTAGACTACCCCCTCTAGCTTGAGGTCGGAGTCCGCACCGTTGACACCCACGGTGACCAGCTTGTCACCAATCCCCTCAGCTGCCTCAACCTTGCCGTTGGCGACTCTGAAGTTTTTGTTGCATGGAGCAAGAGAGATGAAGTCTCTCTTCTCATAGGTGGTGTACTCGTTTGTACCCGAGTCAAGGCCGTAAGCTCCTGGCCTGAGTATCGCCCTCCCTTTGTTGGAGGCACACTCGGCCATCAAGCTTGTGGGATCCTTCCCACCATGTCCCCCTCGCCATTCATCCTCGTCTCCTCCCTCCTTCTTGGGTGCCCGGCACTCCCGAGCCCAGTGTCCAGCCTTACCACAGTTATGGCAGTTTCCTTGACGCTTTGGACCCCTTCCACCAGTGCCGTTGTTTCCCTTGTATCCAGAGGAGGAGGTATTACGAAAGGCACCGCTGCTTCGTGAGGAAAAGGCAGCCATGTTTGCTTCACTACTGCTGCGACGTATGGCTTCATTCCGTACATACTCCGAGACGGTGGTGTAGGATACTTGCTCTTCCGTCCA